>JAHIAM010009403.1:0-11532 GCA_021605205.1 Aegilops longissima
AGCGGAGGCGTTGGAAGCGCCAAGGAGGCGGGAGGCGGGCCTGCTTTGGAGAAAATCAAGGCCAATGAAGAGCTAGCTTGGCCGAATGCTGTGACTGCCCAGAATAATCTCGAGAGATAGCATAATGCTGCTGGGCGGAAGGTCTTGTGGACACCGCTTTAGCATCCATAACTTGAGCTGATGGAGCTGGGGATGGTGGATCTTGGGTACTCCACGAGTGAGAACCTCCAACCCGGCGTCAAGCTCAGCTCATTCAAGGCGTCTTGTGGTCTCAGGTAAGCTCGGGAGGAGATTCCAAGCAAGCAAGCGGAGGTCGCGTAAGTTTGCGCGGGGCTCTCGGAAAGGTCTTGATGAAAGTGGCCTTCCATAACCTAGGCGTCGATTTCACCAAAGTCCTCAAGTCTCTGCCTCCATCGCTGATGTTGAAGCGCTCAAGGCCCTTGTGGCACCCATTGTGGGACGGGTGGCCGAATCAGGAAGCTTGATGGCGACGGCGTGGACTAGGCGTAAAAGCTTATCTTTCTCTTGTCATTGTAGATCATGTTTAGGTGAAAATCTATTAGATCCGCGACAAGTTATTATGTAATATACACTATCTTAGGCAATCGAATGCAATGTTATTTCCTTTACTCGATTTCTTCCCTTGTATGTTTATGCCCTCGCTTTTAGGGAACTTGTCGGTGCAAACACCTTTGCGCGAAGGCGGAGTCACGGAACTTCAAAGATCTTTGGCGATGCTGCCTCAGACAAGCAACCTTGTGCAACTAGTTACCTGACACACTTAAGTTGTTGAAGCGGACTCGAAACAAAGTAAGTAAGCGCAAGCTAGTCATGAAGTGGGTTCCTCCGGCGCAGGTTTTCCATACAAAGTACTATCGTTCGAGGAAGATAACTTAAAATTAAAACTGAGTCGTTTAAACCTAGCAACAGCTTTTCTATGGTCCATTTCTGGCAAGGCTGCAGTTCCACTTTGCGGCAGCTTGGCGACAACCATTATCTTCTCCTTCCCCGGTTAACTTGTGGGTGGATGAACCTTCTCCTTGTTTGAGAAGAAAGAAGAGAAAATAAAGTTATGGAGCCTAGTGGCTCGTCATAAACACTTCGGGTGTGGATGCTGCACAAGATGTTAGTAAACACATGCATATAAGATTATGAGAGCATGTATTGACAAGTTGTGCATAACACATAGGCTTCTTGATGCTGCGAAGTCTGCGCATAACTTTGTAGAAAAGGATTACATGCAACGGTAACAAGACTTGTACAAAGAATTGGTTGCGGAGCAGGTTCCGCAACCGCTATATCAAATTAAAACTTGCGAAGATGCTCTATATTCCAGGAATTGCTCACGGAATGCCATCTTCGGTCTCAAAGGCGGACAGCGCCGGGCCTAGTGACTTCGTTTCACCCGATAAAGGCCTTCCCTTGGCGTCAACTTGTTGGAATTCTTGGCGGATTGAGCGAAGAACAAAAGGTCGCCTTCCTCGAAGCTTCGGCATTAACTTTGTGGCTATAGTAGCGGCGCAAAGCTTGCTTGGTAACGAGCAGCTTATACGGCTGACACGAAGGCGATCCTCCTCGAGGAGCATGTCATCTTATCGCATTGCCTCTTGCTCAAGCTCATCATAAGCGAGCACTCGAGGTGACCGTATACGAGTTCCGTGGGAGAACTGCCTCTGCTCCATAGACTAGAGCAAAAGATTATGCGTCGGTGGCTCGATTTGGCGTGCGTCTGATCGACCAAGAACCACCGGCAGCTCCTCGATCGGTTTCTTCGCACTTGCGCCTTTGCCGAAAGTTACGGTCTTGAGTCCCCGCAGCACTGGCGTTTGCTCTCTGCTTGACCGTTGCTTCTCCGGATGAGCCCGCGAAGCAAAAGCGGATCTTGGCGCCAAGATCTTGGGCGTCTTGCATGAAGGTCGCGGCTTGTGAATGTGGTGTCGTTGTCGGTGATGATCTGTTAGGAATCCCAAAGCGGCAAACAATTGACTGAAGAACTTGATCGCTGTTGTCTTGTCACCTTCCTCACTGGTTCCACTTACGGCCACTTTGTGAACTTGTCGATTCGCGACGTACAAGTACTCAAAGCCCCGACGGCTTCGGGGAAGGGGCCAGGATGTCGAGCCCAGGACCGAAAAGGGCAGGGATAAAGGAATAAATGCGGAGAGCTTGAGCTGGTTGGTGTATCTGTTTGGAATGGGCCTTGCGCTTCACACTTGGTTACTTGTGCGGTTGCATCACGGAGGGCTTCGGCGAGAAGAAACCTTCTTAGAAGCTTTGAAGGCAGTGCTCTTCTTGCTTGATGTGGTGACCACATATGCCTCCATGTATCTCTGCCAACAACACATCCATCTTCCGACAAATACACTTCAATTTCACACCGTTGAGTCTTCTTACATGCGGGATGTTGTCAACAAACTGGTACATACTTGACTCTTGGGGCTACTTTTTCCGCTTCTTCTTCCTCTTCGAGAAGTTCTCTGTGCGAAGGAAATGGACGATTTGTTGCGCCCATCTTTGGAGCCTCGTGGCTCGACAACAAGGACTAAAGTCTCATCTACCACTTTGTGGGAACATTAGCTTCCACCAGCAAGAACACTGTGGTTCTGCAGGAGCTTGATGATCCCGGCAAGCTTGCCGGAGCAAAGCTTAATCGGGGCGTGCCTTCAACAAAACAAACCACCGGGTTTGTGGGAGCAGCATTGCTCCTCGATGATATTGCATTGATTTTGGGACCTTCTTGGCGGTGGCTCGGGGGAGCTCTGCGGAAAGTAGTCGCCCGAACCAATTTTCTCTTCTTTTCTCATCATTGATGATGATTATTCTTACGGTTGGTGAGTCGATTTGAGCACAAAATTCCTGGTTCCACAGGTAACTTAAGTGCGGCACATTTGGAGAGGCCATCAGCTATATCATTACGAGCTCTTGGAGCGTGTTCCATTTGCGAGCCTTCAAAGTGCTCTTCTAGCTTTCTCACTTCATCGACGTAGGCTTCCATCAACGGACTACGATAATCTTTATTTACTTGGCGGACGACAAGTCATGAAGTCCCCGACAATGAGCTTCTTGATCCCAAGGTCTACGCGAATCACGAGTCCGCCAAGCAAACCTTCATACTACTGCAGATATTGTTTGTTGCTTGTTCCTTGGGAAAGTGCATCTAGACTATGTACTTGAGGTGCTCTCCGGTGGTCTGCGATAAGCGACCACGCCAAGCACCAGGCGCCTCTTAGCGAGAAAGCACCATCAAAGTACATCAGCCACTCTTTATTCGCCTCCTTGGCCACGGGATGCTCGTCTCTGGAATTTCTTCATCTTGTGTTGGCGTCCACTCTGCTATGAATTACTGCCAATGCTACTGCTTTGGATAGTTGAAGTGCTTTCAAACTTGAGACCAAAGCTTGCAGGTTCCGGTGCCCACTCGACAACTCACTGTTGCTTATACGGATTTTGCAATATCCTCTTCAGGGGAAGCGGTGACAAGCTGTTATCTCATGTGCTTGGAAGTAATGTGCGCAGCTTTCGAGGCCATGAGGAAGTAGAAAAGCAAGCTCGCACCAGATACCTTGACCCAGCCCTGCGAGAAGGGCCGACAAAGTGGTCGTATTTGCACCATCTTTTATGTGTCTTATCGCAACCTCGCGACCAATCTGTCCTTATCGGGACGGAGCTTGGCCAATGAAACCCCACCTTGTCGCGGGATGCATTGCACCTCAGTTGTCGGCTCATCATCTGCCTCCCTCTCGCTACTAACGCATAACGCACTAACCACTTGATTGGTTGCCGCTATATATAGTGCAGCAACTTCTCTTGTGGCCTAGGTGTGACAAGTATTGGAGTGGAGGATGTATCTCTTCAAGTCTGCGTGCGCAGCCTCCGCCTCGAGTCCATTTCATTGGACCTGCCTTTTCAAAATCTTGAAAAATGGCGAGGCGCTTCAGCAGAACTTAGAGATAAACCTGATGAGAGCAACCCACATAACCGGCAAGCCTTCGACATCCTTGACGCTTTGGGTGCTTCAATCTGCTCAATGGCCTTAATCTTGTCGGGATTGGCTTCGATTCCCCATTGAGACACAAGAACCGAGAAGCTTGCGGAAGGGACTCCAAACCGCACTTCTCGGGGTTGAGCTTGAGGTTGATCTTGTGATTTGCAAAAGTCTCATCAAATCTTGAACTAGAGTTGCTTTGTCCTTGCTTTTGACCACTATGTCATCCATGTAAGCTTCTACGTTTACGTATGTCATGTGGCTCAAAAGCATCATGGACTACTCTTGCAAAAGTTGAACCAGCATTCTTCAAACGAAAGGCATCCGTTATGAAGCGATCGTGCCACATGGTGTAATGAATGCGGTTTCTCTTCATCCTCTTCCGCCATGAAGATCGATGATATCCTGAATATGCATCAAGAAATGAAAGCAAATCACATCCATTTGTGGAGTCAACAATATGGTCTATCGTGGCAAGGGAAATGGGTCTTTGGGACAAGCTTTATTAACGTCTGTGAAGTCAATACAAAGTCTCCATTTCCCATTTGCCTTACGTACAACTACCAGGATTGGCCAACCCGTGGGATGGAGGACTCCTCGACAAGGACTGCTGCTTCCAACTTCTTGATTTCTTCCGCTATATGAACTCTTGGCGCTCACTTTGCTGTTTCCTAACTTTTTGCTTGGCGGGCGGCGTGAGACGGAGACAGCTAAGTGGTGCTCAATTACTTTCCTAGGAACAGGGGATGTCGAGATGGTTGCCATGCAAACACATCGACATTCGCCCCAGGAAAACAACGAGCTCGCCTTCTATTTAGGGTCAAGTGTGGCGATGGTGAAGAGTACCACCGGTGCCGCCCTCCTTGGCGGGCACCTTCTTGGTCTTCGGCGGAGCTGCCATCGTCTTCTTGCACTTGGGGTGGAGCTCGATGGTGCGTCCTCAGCGATAGCGCAGCACTCCGAAGAGCTTGCGCTTGCGGAGTGGGCATCGAGCTCTTGCGGACTTGGTGGTCTTCTTCTTCCCCAGGAGCTTGAGCAGCAAGTGGTTTGCTATCGGTTCGGCTGCTGCATCCGGTAAATCTTGTCGGCGCGGATAAGCGCATCCTTCTTGTCATCATGACAGAAAGCGGCTTATCGGGCGGGCATCTTTGAAGTAAGTTGTAGGCGTAATGAGAGGCTTCCATGAACTTGGCGAGTCTTTGGCGGCCAAGTATGCCATTAATAGGGCAATGGGAAATCGGCAACGTCAAGCGCGTGACCCTCGGTTACGAAGTTGAGCTCGTTGCCAAATGTTACCGCAGCGTGATCTTCCTTTGGGCTTGCTCTTTCTGGGTTGATTCCTTGGAATGTGCGGTCTCTTGAGCTCATTGTCGAGGATTTGAAGTTTACGAAGCAACTGCGGAGAAGGAGATCAGGTTCAGAATCGACTCGCCGTCAACCAACATCTTTGTGACCTTGAGGTTGCGGATAGTTGGTGATACCAACATCGCAAGCACCGACCCCGCGATGATGCGATCGGGGTGATCCTCAATGTCAAAGATGATGGGCGTCTTCAGACCACTTGATTTGTGCGACTCCATGGATGGTTACGCTACATTAACCTCACGCATCCATTGCTTAAGTTGGCGGTGTGAGGTATCGCAGACTTACCACCGTCAATGCAAGGACCTCCATTGCCTTCTGAAACTCTTGCTTTCGTCAACTTCATACCGTCTTCCATGTCTTCGTCATCTTCATCTTAAGTCTTCTTCCTTGTCATGCGGCGGAGGAGTCTGTCTCCTGTCAGCTGCTTGGCCTTACCTTGGCGTCCTCCCGACCGGGTCTCTTCTTACTTGCTGCACTGCACCTTCCTGGGCCTTCTCCTTGTCTACGCGCTCGTATTCAGCTCTCAGAGAGCTCAACAAGCTGCTCGACTTTTTGCAGCTTGGAGATCGTGGACCTCAGTGCGGTGGATCTTCTGATCTTGCTTGTTGGGCCGTCGGGCTTGTCGGTAACCGCCACGGCTTGGCGGTCGGTGTCGGGCTGACAACCTCCTTGCCGAGCCGCTAGCCTTAGCCTTGCCAGCAGCCACCTCTGTCTTGCCGGATCGCTCGACAACTAGTACTTCTTGGTTTTCTTCTTTACATTGTTTCGCCGCGGCTCTTCCTTGCAGGCGGTCTCCTCACTATCGACTACGCTCCCATTCTCTCTGGGAGTCTTCTTCCTTCTTCAAGTAGCGTGCACACTTGTCGGCCAGGCGTAGAGCTGCCAGCGTCTTTCACTTTGCACATCGCCATCTCCTCCCCTCATCATGCGGTTTAGCACATTCGATGAAATGCACCGATCACCGCGGCAGGGTGGACATACAGGATGTTGTAATGCACACGGATGAATCTCTGGATGAATTTGCGGAGGACTCTCCTTCCTTCACGCGAGTAGGTGAAGGTCACTCTCTTGGCCATGAGGCTTGTGGCCACTTTGTGAAGAGCGCCGACAAGTAGTGACACAAATCTGCCCAAGAAGAAATAGAGCTGTCCGGCAAGTGCATGAGCCAAGACACGGCGTTTGGCTTGAGCACAGGAGGAAATAGTTGGTGAGGATCTTGTCGTCGTCCCCCATGCAGCCTGCACGCGATGGTGTAGATCTTTGAGGAACTCCGATGGGTGTGTCCGCCATCATACTTCTCCGGCACATCGGCTTGAAGTTTTTCTTGTCGGACCCCGGACTTACCGCAGCTCACGAAAGTGAACACGGGCAACCTCCAGCGTCGCGCAAGTCGCTGGTTCCCTGGCGCATGCATATCGACGATGGGCGGCGCGCTGGTCGGATTGACGACCACGCTTCTCTTCGGCGCTTTCGACAGGTTCGGCGTCTTTCTTGCCCGTTCTCGAAGAACTTGGCGCTGGTCGCGACGAGCTCGCGGATCTGGCGGCTTATTTGTGGAGTATTTGTCGAGGTGGATCCGGCGAGTCAGCGATCTTAAGCCTTTCGGGAAGGGAGTGTGCGGTGGCTGCACCCCCGCAAGTCTCGTCGCCATCGGCTCGTGCCTTATTCGCCTTGCCGTGGCTGCGGCGCTTGGTTGCCAGCGGGGCGTCGCGGTTGGCAAAGCCGATGAGGCTACTGGATTGTGGCCCTCCATTACGCTGCGACCTTGTCTTCGCTTGTTGGAGAAGTAGTCTAATGGTGGGCTCTGCCAAGGCTTACGCTGGTGTGGTGGTGGCAATGGCGTGCGTGGCGAGGAGCGGATGTGCTCGGGACTCCCTAACCAAGTTGGGAGGAGCAAGCATCCCGCCCATATGACCGTACTCCACTCGTCACCGACATCTTTGGTGTGCATGCGGGTCTTGAGGCCTCTGGATCCCCTGCAGGCCTTGATCCAACGAGTGTATGGTGCCGCGAGCATCATGGCGTTGTCGGTCCCGCGCCTCTGAGAAGGGCCAGCGGTGCGGACTCGGACGCCGGCGCTGCGCTGCCTTGTCCTTGGTTACTGGCGGCGTTTTGGGCTCTCTCTCGGCAACGCCCGTTCCTCCGTGACGTTCCCCCACACTGGCAGCTCTCGGTGGTGGTGGGTTCGGCAGCAGACGGCTCTCTTGCTGCGAAGACTTCTTCTTGGCGCCATGTTCAACGAATGTTGATGAAGAAACTGCTCGATGTGAGCGCCGGATCGGGTTCACACAGCCTCGCGCCCTACAGCGCGCCAAAGATGTCGGGGGCTGATCGTGGCCCACGAACACCTATGGGACCTGGGTCCCTTGTGGTTCGGAGGCGGAAGTGCACAAGAAGCGGATCGGCGATGCACACAGCAGATTTACCCAACGGAGCTCTCCGGAGATAATACTCCTCACTGCTGCTTTGTGGATTATATTGTGTTATTGTACTAGGGAGCAATGGGAGCTACAAAACCTAGCTTTGAGTGTGGTCTCGTAGAGTAGAATGAACTAAGCCGGAGCTGAACCGAACCCTTTCTACGTTGCACTTGGGCCTCCTTTTATAGGCACAAGGGGTCACCACATGTGGCAAGTAGACAAGGGTAAGATAGTAAAAACAGGAGGTTGGTACTGCAGCACATGCGAAAGGTACGTTGATCTATACCCTAACTCGACGGCAAGGGACAAGAAGTCATAATACCCGCCTCGATCGCTTAGCGATTAACGAGGGACCGTCGAAGTCGCCTGCTGGCTGCCACTTATGGTAGCTTATCGACGCTTATCGCTGTTCCTCATTGGCGTTGCATGGCCGACGTCGGCGATGTTTGGAAAGTCCCATGGCGACACGATGGCTGGATGAGCTGGAGCGGAGATGAAGAAACTTCGCTGTCAGCGGTGGAAGCCTTGCCGAGGCAAGGTTCTTGTCGCGCTGGGGCTTGTAAACTCACCAAGCCTTCTCGGCAAGCTCCTCTTGCCGGGGCCTTGTTCCTTCGTGCCTTGAGTGGCCTGCCGGCAAGCTCCTCTTGCCGGGTCTTGATTGCTTTGTTCTCCAATGGCTCCAAAAGGCTGCTAAGGATCTTAGCGGTCACCAAGCTAACCTTGTTAGCGGTCTTTTATCTGTCAAATTGCGAGTTAGGGATACTAGGGTACCCCTACTCTAGTACCGCGGCTGATGTATATATAAGTACTTGTAAACACTGTTGGTGCTACCCCACTTGTAGCGAGTTACGCAAACACGGCACATGGCTGAGCTTCGCTTCAACACTAGGCTATCGACAAGCTAACAATCAACAATATCTTTGTCGACATATAAGAAACTTTTTATCTTATTCTGGTGGTTCATGCAGCTAAGTGAGGCCACAATGTAATAAATTCCAACGCTTCACGCTAGTCGGCGCTCATGTGGAACACTCACATTAAACTTCGTCTTCATAAAAACTTGAAAAGCATAAGTTAAGCAATTTTATACATCTCAATGATTCATAGAACATAACAAACATATACTAGTTCACAGCAAAAGACAAAGTTGTGAGAAGGTTTACAAATCAGGAAAAAACAAGCAAGGCTTCTCACGAAAGCAAAGGCCTCCCAGCGACTTAAATTTCACTGGAGTTCACTCGGTTTTTCTTATTGCCACCATCCGAGGTTAGGTTCTCTCATTCGAATAACCAATTATAATTGTAGTCTCAATTTGGAATGCTGAATTGAACCATGCGGATTATCTTGACCAGGTGAAATTCTTGTGCATTCCACTAAATTTAAGCACCGCTATTTGCAGTAAATAAGACCACAATGCCTCTTGTCCGCAAGACCTGTCCAAAAACCGCCGTGCAGCCGTGCCGACTAGTCCTCGGTCCATGGACGAACTGGTAGAAAGTGCATTCGGACTAGGATGCGCTTGTTTTCGTCGTTCCCTGCTTTCCAATCGGGAAGTAAAAGCGAGGAATCAGCTTCTTTTAGATTGCGTTGGTCATTCTACCTTAGTTACTACCAATGTAGGGATACCTTGAAGGCGGGAGGTTAGGCAGCGGCAATGAGGATAGCCATCTCATTTTCTTTGATTGTACTAAAACTGAGGTGTGTGCTTTTGATTCGTGGATAGAAACGATCTGAGAGCAGACATCCCAAAGCGATATGGAGCAGACATCCCTGTTTGCGCCAAATCTGAAATCTGATTTATTTAAACGATGTGATGATATTACTACTTTCCCCCGTTTCCTCTTATAACCAAGTCCTAGATTCATGCTACAACTTTCCCACTTTCTCCCCTGTTTGAACCAACGCTTTGAGTCGACTGTATGAACTAGCTTTACTACTAATAATAGTAGAAGTCTAGGTCTCTTTGGAACAGCGGACAGAAGTAGAAAGGATCCACAACAAGGGGAAGAGCTAGGGCGATAGAGCAAGGCAGGTTTGAAGGAATATATACACGAGGGTCGTCGGCATGTGGCAAAGGCGGCGTCGGAGGCCGCATCTTGGCCACAATACCGCAGGAGGAAGAAGGGTGGAGGCCCTCCCGAGCCGGGCGCTCTCGGAGGAAGAGCACGCCTGCCCGATCGGGACGGGCTGGCCGTTGGTCTCCTCCCTCGCCGCCCTGACAGCAGTGTGAATGATGCACCTACACCCCTGCCCGGTCGAGGTTGTCCTGCTGGATTTGTGACCAGCCGTGAGTGAGAGAGAGAGAGTGTGGCCACCTATGTCTTGCTTAGATCTGGAGAGCATGAGAGAGTGAGCAGAGGAACCCTAATAAAGCAAGCGCTAAGGCTCCTGCTTTTATATATAGTGGAGTGATTTTGTTGTACCAGCTTCAAAAAATGCGCTCCCTCGTGTACCAGCAAAGTGGGTGTGAGAGAACTAGTGCGTGCGTGCACGCTTCTCTTAGTGAGTACAATATACTATGCCCAAAGAGCGTTCGCCACTAGAGTAATAGTATAAGTGTGTGGCGTGTGAGCTAAAATAAAATATGTGCGCGTCTTTTGTTTTTAGAAGTTACGAGGTAGGGTGTGAAGAGCACATATGTGTGTGGCGTCTACTCCGCAGATAGGCGGTGGGTGCGACGTCTTGAGTCTGAGAGGACTCGGGAGAGTCGTGACTCGTGAGGTGCGTGTGCGTGAGAGAGAGAGGGGCACGTATCAATGCAATGCATGTGTCCGTAAATCATTATCCGACGAACGTTCGCCCACAAGCCTTTTCTCAAGAACGCCGTAAGAACCGTTAGATCGGCATCCAAGCAGTGTCGATTTTGCCATGTCATTTAACAGAACAGCCACTCCTCCTACACAAATCTTCCACGTGAGTGTTAGCAACTGCCGTATGCTCCTCCGTTCAGAAATGCAGTGCATATAGCTTTATTGAAAATTAGAACCTACATAAACTTTTACCAAGTTTTTGTGTACCAAATTGCACATGTAGAATACCTGTATATATCATTTCATTCATCCTTGAGAGGTAACTATAAATATGGGTGAGGAGTCTACAAAGAAAGACCATCGTATCACTCGCAGCAATTTCAACCATCCTTTAGTGTCGAGAAATATCATAGGAACTCTATATGATATGATTTTTATAGGATTTTTTTCCTTTAGAGCCAATTGGTTCATAGGAATAGATTCATATATTCCACATTTCAAAGGAAATAAACATGATATCATTTCTATAGCTTTAGAGCCACTTGGTTCATATGAATGGATTCCTATACTCCTTAATTTCAAGGAAAATAAACATTAGCGTATATTCAATAGAAAAGTTCCTATGATATGAACCAAATTACATCTCTTTTCTAATCCCTCCTCATAGGAATTGAGATACATGTCATCTCTAGATTCAATAGAAAAGTTCCTATGATGTGAACCAAATGACATCTCTTTTCAATCCTACTCATAGGAATTGAGATGCTCCATGTCATCTCTTTCCTACAACTTCCATGTATACATCTTCTATTCCTAAATAGATAGTACAACCCACTAGTAGTTTTTTCCAAAACATGCAACTATGGCACAAGAACTATATAGTGTGCCAATAACTTTGAAAGATGGTTACATGGATGAAGCTAACCCGACGAGTCGAGAGATGAGCAAATCGAGCACTCTTGGCGTTGGATATCATCAACATTCCACGGATCTGCCACATGTACAATTTAGA
>JAHIAM010009409.1:0-22011 GCA_021605205.1 Aegilops longissima
GAATGTCTTGCGTCTCTCCGGCCGCCCGGGAAAAGCCCATTTTCTGTCATGATTTTGTCATACAAGTAAGGAGCCCACCATCTATGATGATCTGGGTTTTGTCACAATTATCGTCATAGAAGTGTCATATGTATGAATGAAAAAAATTGTTCGACCCAAAATGTCACGGATGTGTCTTTTTTTGTAGTCTGAGGAGAAAATTTTACTACTCCTCAGTTTACTCCTCGTCCCTAGTACCTTGGTTAGAAGATTATCATATTTGTTTGGAATATATATGTCCTTTAGTACTCCCTCCATTTACTTATACAAGGCCACTATAAAAAATACATTTGCATCTATACAAGGCCACAAAAGATAGACTTAGAGACAAAAGTTACTACTCCCTCCTTTCCGATTTATGGCTCAATTTCAAAATCTCTCCAACCAAGGTGAGGCGGTGAGTGGTGAATTAATGTCTTACTCTAGTTTGCACAAGTAATTAAATGCGCTCGTTTTTCTCAAGAGTTATGTTTACCGAGGCATTAATTAGAGCGAATGCATGAATGACCACTAAATTTCAATGAACTTCTACATGCATTGGTGAGTTTTACATTGACCTTTGCTTGCATCGGGTGATCTACGCACCTCGAAATCCAACATGTGATGGTACTACTACTAGTAGTAGAATTGAGACTTATAAAGCGGAAAAAGCGAATGTTTTTAGATGAGCCCTATAAACCCTAGTGGGTGCGTACTCAAGTAAAATCAGATTTTCCCAAAACTAATTTGCTCAATCTTTATTTGCTTGTTTCCCTTCTGCCTCCTTGCCTCGAGCAGACTATGCCAAACTCCCACTGCACGCGAAAAGACCGAAATCCTCGCATTCTTTTAGTGCGGTTTGTATCGATGGATCGGGTTGAAGCAGACAAAACCCAAGCCGTGTCTTATGCGCCTTCCTTGCCGCTCACTTTCAAAATTACGTACTTCTGTCCGACATGTGGGACATATAGCAACGGTCAGCGTGTCAAGCACCAAATAACGGTCTGAGAACAGCGGCGCACGGTCGTCTTGCCGTGATGGTAGTAAAAGAGCAATGGGGCGTCAAATCACAATGTCGCACCTTCCGAGTTGAGCAGCAAGCAACCATTATTTCACACTTGGTTAGCCATCATCTCAAACCACGTAGTATTTCTTCTCTGCCTCCAAGAGGACAGCGCATCGCATGTGATACATCATGACACGTGGGACCACGCGAATAGCATGCTCCCCGACGATCGCTCGGTAAAATCACCTCATTTTTACTACTTCCTCGGTTGCGGTTTACATGGCATGCATGTTGTTCTAGGTTGAGAATTTATATGTGATGAGCGATTATATGTTTAGAAACTACATCATGCAAGAATCCAATGATATACTTTTTGTGACATAGTAACTCTTATTTAGTTAGTCAAATGGATGACCTAGAACTACTCGTTACTTGCGCCCTATAAGCCGAAATGCCCCTAAAAATGATGCGGAGAGGTAGTTCAATCGTATCTTTTTAGATCAATATAGTGAGGATTCAAGGAGCAAAACCAAGTGGTAGGCTGCTCTGTCGTGTTGGCGTAGCAACTCAAGCGAAAGTCGATCCGCACGCACGAAATGGCGACACACTAACGGACCCCTTTGGCCGACATGTGGCTCATCACCGTCTTGTTCCGTGCGATGCACCAATTACAGTTCGAAGCAGCGGTTGGAATTGGAGCACCCTTGATAGCGCCGCATGATAGTAGAAAATGGCGATGAGGGTCAAATCACAAAGCCCCACCTTTCCGCATTAATAGACCCAGAATGGACGAAGGAAACCATCATTTCCCTCTAGAGGCAAAGAGCATAAAGAAAAAAGAAAACAATGGGTGCTTTTTGAAAAGAACCTCCACTACAAAATCGGCTTCTCCCTCGTCCTCTTGAAGAACCCGATGATCGTCTTGGTGGGGTTTGTAGGAGTTACTAAGGCGTTGAGGGCCATGTCATAAGTGAACTGAGAGGAATTGAGTTAAGTCGTTGCCTTAAATATGTGTGGGCGCTTGGTTTTAGGGAGCGAGGCAGCATTTTGGTTCGAGGGGACGATTGGAGGAATATAGTATGTACAAAAAATTGTGGACATAGAGTTCGACCAAAAGGCAATGATGCATGGGCGCATTTTGATATACCGGGGCAGCGTGAAATTTTGCTACTCTACTCAAAACTAGTAAGAATACACATGCATTGAGCATGAGATTTGAAACCAGGTTATGAATAAATACACACTATAGCATGTAAAGCTTTTGAGTCATGTATGCATGATGTAGATGTTTATTTAGTTCTTATAGTTCATCTCATTCAAAATCAATTAGTTTTATAAAAATGTACTAAGATTCATGGGGTTGTGCATTGTAAAGCATAAAGTAAAAAACAAATAATGGCAATTCATTTAGAAAAAATTCAATTATGATACGGAAGATTCTAGAACAAAGGAGAAGTGCTTGTGTTTTGAGGTTTGTGCATTATGCTTAAGTTCAACCATGGAGTCTTCTAAATTGTACATGTGGCAGATCTAGTGGAATGTTGATGATATCCAACGGCTGTAGTGCTCGGTTTGCCATCTCTGCCTTGTCGGATTAGCTTCATCCACCATCTTTCAAAGTTATTGCACACTATATAGTTCTTGTGCCATAGTTGCATGTCTTGGAAAAAAGCTACTAGTGGGTTTACTAGCTATTTAGGAATAGAAGATGTATACATGGAAGTTGTAGGGAAAGAGATGACATGGAGTATCTCAATTCCTATAGTAGGGATTGGAAAAGATGTCATTTGGTTCACATCAAAGGAACTTTTCTATTGAATCTAGAGATAACATGTATCTCAATTCCTATGAGGAGGATTCAAAAGCGATGTAATTTGGTTCATATCATAGGAACTTTTCTATTGAATATCGCTAATGTTTATTTTCCTTTGAAATTATGGGAGTATAGGAATCCATTTATATGAACCAAGTGGCTCTAAAGCTATAGAAATGATATCATGTTTATTTCCTTTGAAATGTGGAGTATATGAATCTATTCCTATGAACAATTGGCTCTAAAGGAAAAAATCCTATAAAAATCATATCATATAGAGTTCCTATGATATTCCTCCGCACCAAAGGATGGTTGAAATTGCTGCGGTGATACGATGGTCTTTCTTTGTAGACTCCTCCCCATCTTTATAGTTAGCTCTCAAAGATGAATGAAATGATATATCGAGGTATTGTACCGTGCAATTTGGTACAGAAAAACTTCGATACAAGTTTGCGAGGTTCAAATTTTCAATAAAGCTATATACCTTGCATTTTGGAGCGGAGGGAGCATATGGCAGTTGCTAACACTAACGTGGAAGATTTGTGTGTAGGAGCGTGGCTGTTAGTTAAATGACATGGCAAAAAAACAATGTCGGATGCCGATCTACGGTTCTTCGGCGTTAAATCGGAAAAGGCTTGTGGTGAGCGTTTGTGGAGTAATGATTTACGGACACATGCATTGCATTGATCGTGCCCCTCTCTCTCACGCTACGCACCCTCACAGTCACGACTCTCCCAAGTCCTCTCGCACCCACCGTCTATCTGCGGTAGAGCGTCACACCTATATCTGCTCTTCACCCTACCCTCGAACTTCTAAAAAACAAAAAGGCGTCACGCACATTTTATTTTAGCTCACACGTCACCTGATACTATTACTCTTGTGGCGAGCGTTATTTGGGCATAGTATATTGTACTCTCACGAATAGAAGTGGTGCACGCACTAGTTATCTCACACCCTCATGGTACGTAGGAGCACATTTTTTTGAAGTGGTACAACAAAATTGCTCCACTATATATATAGCAGGAGCCTTAGCGCTTGCTTTACTAGGGTTCCTCTTGTTCACTCTCTCATGCTCTCGGATCTAAGCAAGACATAGGTGGCCACACTCTCTCAGCTCAAGGCTGGTCACAAATCTGGCGGACAACCTCATTTGGGTAGGGGTGTAGGTGCATCGTTCACGTGTCGTAAATCGGCGAGGGAGGAGACCAACGGCTGCCCGCGCGTTCCGATCGGCGGCCGTGCCGTTCTCTCTGAGAGAGCTCCAGCTCGGGAGGGCCTATGACCCCTTCTTCCTCCCTACGGCATTGTGGCCAAGATGCGGCCTCCGGCCTGCGTCTTTGCTACATGCCAAGGCGACCCTCGGTATATATTCCTTGAAACCTTCCTTGCTCTCCCTTGCTCCCACTTGGCTTCATGTGGATCTTTTTCTACTTCGTTCGTTGTTCCAAATCCACCTAGACTTTTACTATTATTAGAGGTAAAGCAAGTTCATACGATCGACTCTAGAGTTGGTTCAAGCAGGGGAAGAAAGTGGGCAAGCTGTAGCATGAATCTAGGACTTGGTTCTAAGAGGAAGCGGGAAAGTAGTAGATCGGCTACCAACGGTATCTTGGTTGAAAAGACAAAAAGCATGGTGGATGGCGAAGGGTGGGGGAGTGGACCTATATCTTGGTTGAAAAAGGAAAGAAAGTGGCGGGTGTTGGGGGACAAGCAAAATGAGAATGAGCAGGTCTAGATTTCTGTGCTCACATAGGAAAATATCGCGAAGAGATAAAAAATGGGACAAATGCAGACATGCTGCTGAATGATTGCAGCTCTCGGCAACCACATCTGCCTCACCACTTTATGCCCTGCTGTCCCTCGCCCATATCGCTACCGTTAATGTAAAATCACATGAAGCATTAAGCAATGCCACCTAATGTCACTATAAGTAATGGTCTAGTGCCGTCGATAATTTGAAGCAATGCCACCACCATTTTATGAAGTGCTTCCGTCTTGCTTTATTTCCGTGAATTGTGTTTTGCAGTTACACTTAAATCTCCACACGCTAACATTGCTTCATCCAGTGGAACTGCACAAATTTGATTGCACATTCTTGACCATGTGCTACTCTCATGTGATAATACTAATGCTATTGTTCGCATGTTAATCTAGTGGCGATGTTGATGTGATGCGATGGTACTTACTTAGGACACTTTCATACTATCAATCTAGTGCCAATTATAACACAACAAATGTTGTTGTTAATCATGAGCCATTGCAAATATCATCCTTTGTTTAAATAACCGTATTTGTATTTGCACAAATAGGGATGTCTGTCTCCATATCGTTTGGGATATACGTCTCCGTATCGTTTTCTATCCGTGCAATCAAAAGCACACACCTCGGTTTTAGTAGAACTGCGCAAAATGAGATGGCTATTCTAGCTCGTCGTCTAACCACCCGTCTTCGGTATTCCTACATTGGTAGTTACTAGGTAGAATGACTAGCATAATCTAAAAGAATCTGATTAAATGCGTTTTACTTCCTGATTGCGGTGCGGGGATGGCCAAAACATCTGCATCAAGTCGGAATGCACTTTCTTCCAGTTCATCCATGGACGAGGACTAGCTATGACGGTGCCCGGAGGTTTTGGGACAGGTCTTGTGGACAAGAGGCATTGTGGTATTTTATTTCTGCAAATAGCGGTAGCTTAAATTTAGTGGAATGCACAAGACTTTCAGCTGTTAATTACTTTGCATGGTTCGATTTAGCATCGGTGAGAACACAATTATAATTGGTTGATACGGAATGAAGAGACCTAAACCTGAATGGTGGCAACAAGAAAAAACGAGTGAACTCCGGAAATTTAAGTCTGCGGGAATACCTTTGCTCAAAAAGAAGCCTTGCTTGTTTTTCCTGATTTGTAAATCTTCTCACAACTTTGTCTTTTGCTTGTGAACTAGTATATTTTATTCGTTCTATGAATCATTGAGATGTATAAAATTGCTTAACTTATGCTTCTTCAAGTTTTTTATGAAATGAGTTTAATGTAGGTGTTCACATGAGCAGCTGGACTAAGCGTGTGAGCGTTTGGAATTTACATTGTGGCATCGATTAAGTTGCATGAACCCTTTGTAACAAGATACATAGTTGCTTATATCGAACTGAGCAATGATTGTTGATTGTTGGCTGGTCGATAGCCTAGTGATGAAAGCGAAGTGAGCCAATGTGCGTTAGCCGGTTAAAAATTGCCGGCGGATCTCGGTTAGGGGTCCCGAACTGTGCGTCTAAGCGGATATTAACGAGGAGACAAGGGACACGATGTTTTTACCAGGTTGGGCCCTCTCGATGGAGGTAAAACCCTACTCTGCTTGATTAATATTGATGATATGGGTAGTACAAGAGTAGATCTACCACGAGATCGGAGAGGCTAAACCTAGAAGCTAGCCTATGGTATGATTGTTGTTAGATCCCTAGGGACTAAAACCCTCCAGTTTATATAGGCACCGAAGAGGGCTAGGGTTACATAAGTTGGTTACAATGGGAGGATATCTACATATCCGTATCTCCAAACTTGCCTTCCACGCCAGGAAAGTCTCATCCGGACACGGGACGAAGTCTTCAATCTTGTATCTTCATAGTCGAGTCGGCCAAAGGTTATAGTTGGCTATCCGGACACCCCTAATCAAGAGACTCCTCGGTAGCCCTGAACCGGGGCTTCAATGGCAGCGAGTCCGGCCATGATTGTCTTGGCATTACAAAGCGGGTTCCTCCTCCAAATACTTCATAGAAGATTTTGAACACAAGGATAGTGTCGGCTCTGCAAAATAAGTTCCACATACCACCATAGAAGAATAATGTTTACACAAATCAATCTGTTGGCGTATTCAGCGGCGTGACATCACACCACGGCCAAGCCTTTATTGAATCGTTTTATTGTCCCACCTCATACGCGTTTAGCGGCGGTTTCCTAGCACGTCTTGTCGAGCGAGATCGTGTCCCCATATTCGGGATTCTCATCAATACGAGCGTGGGTAACCCAATCCTGCCCGTTGGTATATTCCTCAATCGGCGAGTCCCAAGCGGTCACGGGGAGGGCTCTTTGTATTCAACCTCTTTATAAAGAGACCAAGGCTCTACTCCTTTCTTTCAATCTCAATCGAATCCGCCTCTGCGCCTCGAGTTCCAACACCCAAAGCTCAGATTGAGCGCTTGGACCTTCAATGATGTCGGCTCCGGTCTTCAAGGCGGTGGATGCCTTCCTCCGTTCTGAAAGAAGGCGTGCTAAAGCTAAGAGATGCCGGTATCTAACGGCGAAATCTCGCATAGGTTGCCTGCTCAAGGGTAGGTTATTCCCCTCCCAAGCCTGGTGAGGCGTGGTGTTCGATGTCTCACTTCCTTGAGGCTAGGCTTCCAGCGGACCCCTCGTGAGAGGGCTCATGTTTTATTATGGGCTGGAATTTCCGCGACTTGGCTCCGGGTCCATCCTCCACATCTCATCGTTCATCGTGGGTGTGCGAAGCCTTCCTCCGCATTACTCCTCACTTGGATTGTGGCTTAAGACCTTCAAAGTAGGCGAAGATGATCGAGGCATACCGCTGGCGAGTCTTTGAGGCGCTATTTATAAGCAAGAATCTGGCAGCTCCATGGCCCGAGGCTCTTTCAGAGGAGTTCAACTTATGGCAGCGAGTGGTTTTATATCACAACTCGAGGGGCACCAAGTGGGTGGAGCCACCTGCCTTCGCTCCAGTCCCCACAACAGCTAGCATCATGGGTCAATAAAGGGTTTAAGCGGGGGCCGTCCATGGGCGTGCCCTTGTTGCCGAGGGCACATTCGAGATCTCCTAGAGAGAGACATTAATCTGGTCGTGGTGATGCGGTCATGTTGATTCGCCGCACCTTGCCTTACTGCAAGCGTCGCCCCTCCGCTGTGGGAGTTTAATCGGAGGGACCACGAGCTCTCCAACATTTCTGGTAGCGGCCCATGGAGATGTACAAATTGTTCCCGGACTTGACCGAGGGCCTTGGTCTGGCTGGCGGCCGGATGCTCAAGTAAGTAGTCATGTGCCGGACATGCCATCCGTATCGTAAAATTGCCCTTAAAGAGTTGTCCCTTAAGCGGAGTGGATAGCGAAAAAAAGCTAATCAGGTGTCCGACCCCCTCCACGAGACCACGCCGGATCCCGTGTTAACGAGGATCTTTGGAGGTTAGCGCCTTTGAAGAAGAAAATGAAGAGGGAACAAAAGGCTACCGCCTCCCGAAGGAGGCTGTCGGGGAAGGAGGAATCGAGAATCCCTCCATCCGAGGGAAGAAGAGGACCGCCTCTCGAAGACCCGAGACCATGGTCTCAAAGCGGGGAAAAATCTTCGTCGGAGGTCTGTGGCGGGAGATGCCTCGGCGCCTTGTGCCCCCAAGGGATCAGCCCTCAACAAGCCGTAAGTAGAGAGAGAGTAAAATAAAACATCCTGTTATATTTCGAGAAGATAACCGACATTTTACCTTGTAGTTCGGATCTCAGCCCTTCTCGTGAGAGCTCATCTTGAGGGGATCTTCGATGGGAGATGATGGAGGCGGAACGCCTCCCCTGCCCGTCTTGCCTTGCGGCGGGCGACCACGAGTGTCGTCATGGAAGGTTTCTCGAATCCGGCGGGGCGGAAAGCGTATCGTATGGCTCCCCGAAGCCCTCCGTGTCCGGCCTTGAAAAAGGCCATCGGGACGAGTCCGGCACCGTCCGGTGCGGTTGGAGGAGTGAAGGATCTGCTTTCGGCGGCATCTATCTCGAAAGAACACCGTGCATTGATGGAGCGCAGTGATTGAAAGGATTTCATCTGCGGAGAAGCGGGTTGCAGAGGCCGTCGGGAGTTCTTGACAGGTTTTGAGGTGCGTGAAATGATGTACCTCTTGACAGTTCATATATAAAGATCATACTGTATAGATAGTAGCCCACGAGACTCGGTCGTTGTCAAAAATGATGGTGCGAGGATCATAATCCCGTATGATATATCGCTTTTCCTATGTAGGTGGCGAAGTGTCCGGTGGCTAGCGGACGGATGAATGCCGAGCTAAGCGGCAACAGCGTGGAGATGCGACATCAGCTTGTCAACAAGCTGGCCGAGAATCCCAAGGTATCGATTTCTCCGCGGACACACGGTAAGGGGCTTGATGCCCATGCCTTACAAAATAAATGCTTGATGCAGATGGTGCTGCCATGGAGAACCCAGGCGGAACTTCGCGAGCCAAGGAGCAGGCGCGGAAAAGTGATCGGCTGCCTTAAAAGGCGGCGAAGAGCTGAAATCGAACAGGCTGCTCCTTTGCGAAACAAGAAGAAATGGCGAGATGGCTGTGAAGTTGAAGAATGTTGCCAACCGTTGCAAGCTTCTTGAAAAAGAAGATCGGGCGAACGAGAAGGACACAGAAGGCCACTACGAGGCCAAGGATGCTCATTCGCAATGAGAGCTATGAAGGAGGAGCTCGTCGGGCAGGAATATCGCGGCTGGAAAGCCCTTTATGCTCGCGGATGAAGTTCGGGGATCCTAAATATGCTCAATTGGACCGGTTGTGAGTCTGGCGGATACTTACGGACTTGGCGGCTAGTCAGCGACGCAGCGGCGAACACTTCCGTGAGATCAAAAGGATCACGAAGTGGAAAGAGCTTTTTGGTCGCGAGTTCCACAATCAGGCGCCCACTTCCATTAACCGATCGTTTGGCGCATGGCGAGCTGAATAGGTTATCCGGACTCGCCATGAAGTATGTTGTGAGTCATCTATGGCGGAAAGGCCGAGCGAAGAAGTTATTTTAGCTTGGTGCAGCAATTCCTTGTGCGGTGCATATCAATTCAATGAAGAGGTCAAGCGTGCATAGAGGTGCGTGGATGGCTCTTGCCGTGTCAAGACATCTTTGGCGGAGATGAAGGCCACCGATGTTGCATCCCAAGATTGGACGGGGCCAGTACCTGCGAGCACTATTTTCAGGAAGTTCTGCGAGCGCTCGTTTAATAGAAGCGCGATGCTTGAAGGATATTATGTTGAATAACATTTATTATTGTAAAACAATGTTTGAGGAATATAAAAGCTTTTTATACTTGTGCCTTCAAAATTAAAATACCTCTGTCGTGACGTTAATGTATATGTATATATAACTTTGAAAGATGGCGTTAAATGACTTATTACCGCGCATATAATGTGGGGGTGTTACATGGCGCATTTTCACATGATCAACGTCTTGGTCCTATAAAGGAGATAAGCGTAGCGAACTAGGCAACGGACTATAATGCTTTATCACTTTAACTTAGCCATAGGAGTTTTACGGTGGGGCTACCTATATAGCCCCTAGGGCTGCACCCCTTCGCTACCGAATTGGTGGCGTGTGTGCTGGCCAGAAAGCGGCCCATACGTTAATCGGGAGAATCCTAAAAGATTCCGGCGGGTCATCAGTGGTTGACCAGTCTCACGCTATATCATAAGCGATCGGTTTTGGCTTTCTCTCTTGAGGTGCTCGCCTGGCGAACGGGCACTGTCAGTAGTTCTCCTGGTGCCGCCTTAGCGATAGATCGGAGCGTAAGGCAGCAAACACAGGGCAGGCAAACCCAACATTTGACCAAAGACATGATTCGGAGCTGATGCATATAAGGCCAAACTTCGCGACACCAACACTCCCTAAGGTATTCGGTCTTTATGAAAAGCGGGCTGAAGAAGCGCCCTTAATAATAAGCCCACAGGTGTCCAGTGCAGCGCAAAATTCTGGCGTGGCCACATGCCAAGGCGCCAGCCTCCACCTTGGTTATAGCAAGAAACCGGGGATGTGTATCAACAAGAGACAGTAAAAAAGGTTTACATGGCGTCTTAATCTGAAAAGAATCCTTGGAGCAGGTCCCTCTTGCTGCGTCTGCGCTTGTGTCTCCGTTGTGCTGTATCACAGGGCAGGCGTACTTACAGTGTTCATCTGTAAAAGAGAACTTAGTTGAAAGAGGTTGTCTGCGAAAATGTACGTTATATTAAATAAACAAAGTACAATTCAAAAAATGAATAAAATTGAGCTTTATTGTCTCTTGTTGTACATCGCGGAGCCCTTATGCGGAGGTATGCGGCTAGTAAGCCCTTAGTATGTTCGCCCGGACTCGTCTAGCCATGTCAGGTCTGAACGACCCTGTTTAGGTGCTTTGATTAGTGAAGCTGGTTTAGTGTGTGGCTGTCAAGGCAGCTGCATCTTCGTCAGCTCGAGGCACACTCGATATTTCCCTTTAATGAGATGATGCCTCGCGGACCGGGCATTTTAATTATAAGAGATGCATAATGCGGTGCTTGCGTTAAAGCGGTAACCGGCGTCCAGTGGTGCTTGATAGCTACTTGTAAATGGGGCGATGTGGAAGGTTAGCTTTTGGCGGAAGTTGTCGGGTGAGCGAACATAACTTCTAGCAGGGAGAGCCATTACAATGGGCATATGGGCCTCGCGTTACCCTTGAAAGGAAGTGTTGCTATGGCGAATGTTGTTGGGTCTATCCCCAATTTGCGGATTGTGTCCTGATATAGCAGGTTTAGATCCTACTGCCGTCCATTAGGACTTGTGTAAATGGAGTCCGTCGATTATAGGATCTAATACCAAGGCAGTCCAGCCTGCGTTCGGATACTTCTAGAGTAATCCTGTTGGCGAAGGTGATTGGTTTTAACAACTAGTGGCGGGACTCTCTAGGATAGGCCGTATGGCGCTATATCTCCATAAAGCGCCACTATGTTTTCCTTTGTCCTGCGTGAAGTGAGTTTCTGTTTTGACTTCTTGTGGGAAATTCTTTTGTTTTCGATTGCTCTGCTTGTAGGGTTCGTCATCGTCCTCGCTTGGTGTGTGCGAGCCTCCTTGTGTTCAGCGTTGAGTTTGCGGAGTTGCTTGAAGACCCAACAATCTCTGTGGGTATGGTTTGCAGGCTTCCCGGGAGTACTATGGATTTGGCATATCTTGTCCAAGATTTTGTTTAAGTTAGATAGCTTGTCCCTGTTATCCTTGAGGGGCAGCTTCTTTTGATTCTGCCGAGAGCTTTTGAATCCGGCGTTGATTGCCGTGCTCTTCGGGTTGTTTCCCTTGGTCCGGCGCTGGTCCTCACTGCGTCGCGGTTTCTCGTTTCCATCCCTAACTTCGGATGTACTTGGGTCGTTAGTATTGCATCTTGCCAACCAGCTATGCTCTCCTGCGTAAAAGCGGGTCATGAGGCTTGTTAATGCGGCCATTGTTCTTGGCTTTTCTTGGCCGAGGTGTCTGGCGAGCCATTCGTCTCGAACGCTGTGTTTGAAAGATGCTAAGGATTCAGCGTCCGGACGATCGACTATCTAGTTCTTTTAGTAAGAAATCTGTTCCGAGTTTCGGGCTGACTCTCGGGTTGTTGAGTTATATGACTTAAATCGTGATCGCATCGGAGAATTGGACATAGGTCCCTTGAAATTTGCCGAAAAACATCCTCGAGCTCTTCCCAACTTCCAATGGTATTGCTCGGAAGGCTTTTAAGCCAATGTCGGGCTGGCCTTTGACCTTGAGGGTAAGTATTTTATAGGCGTGGAGATCATCTCCTCTAGCCATGTGTATGTGGAGGATGTAATCCTCAATCCGAACTCCGGTAGTGTGGTTCCGTCGTATGCCTCTATGTTCACGGGCTTGAATCGGCATTTGGAAATTCATGATCGGCACCTCATCGGTGAAACATAGGGGTGTCTGGGCACCCCTATATTGGGTGTACCGTGATGTTTGGATACTTGATGCGTTGCATTGCTTACTAGAGCTTGCTTTCTTGGCCGTAGATAGATCTAGCTGGGCCATCTTTTTGAATCTGAATCCTTATGCGGATCGCGTGCGGCTTGTGTGCGCGGTGCCATTTGCCGCACTATATTGGCCATGGGGTCGTTTATCCGACCGGTGGCTTCCTTATTGATTCTTGGAGGCTCTAAGGCCTCTTCATCAAATTCGGCAGTCATTTTTGCTTGGATAGCTCTTTGTCTTGTATCGCCGTATTTGTCTGCGGATGTTGAGTACTTTGCTCCATCTAAGATTCTGGTGCATCTTCGTTGTTTTGAGCTTCCGTTTACGCTTTTTCAGGACTCTGTGGTGGCGATGAGCCTTTTGGAGAGTTCTTCTGCTCGGCAATCTGTCCGACATGAGGTCATCGGTTGTTATCTTCACAGGCCGGGTTGTTTATCCAAGTTTCCCTGTTAGGACGGTTGCTCGATGGCATGTTAAGTAAATCCGCGGTTCGCCCTGCTCTATGGCTGGAGTGCGTAGGGCTGCTAACTCTGTCGAGGTGGGGTTTGGGCGGCGCTTATGCCGCGCTTTGATTCTTTTAGAGAGCGATCCTCGTTGCGTCCTTGTTCCTCGTCGTCATTTCTTTTAAGTGTATCCACCATGTATACATCGTGGGATGAGGTGGTTGTCCATTGCCCTATAGGCGTTGGTTCTGTGTTAAGTCTCCTACATAAATGCGTCCATACCGTCGATGTCTTTGGAAGTCGAAAGTCGATCATGTCGGTTAAATCATCGGCGGTGGCTCTGAAGTGGGTGGTGGGTGGGATTTGAATTTCTTGAGTAAATCCGCATCCCAACCTTCTGACCATAGTCGGCGAGGGCTCTCTGATAGAGGAGGGCTTAAGTGAATTCAGAATGTCGTCGGAGGCGAAGTGCTGAAAGATGTCATGGTGGTAGTGAACTCCATGATGGCGCTTCAATCGGATTCTATTGGCAGGGGCGGAAGGTTGGTCGCGGAGAGTCCGGCACCTTGAGTCTAAGCTTTGCAAGGACAAAGGCTGGTGTTTGGCTCGATCACCGTGGGAATTGCTTCCGCCAAGCGGTCAATCAGCCACCCGTCCTTGATTGGCGCCAGTTGGCTCCGAGTTGAGGTCGGGAGGCGGACCTTTAGTCACGGCCTCCGGCACACTCATTGTGAACCGATCTTGCCCATCGTGAACTGATCTTGGCGCTTTAGGCTGTGGCTCGAATCATTCGAAGATCAAGTCTCCGCGGATAATGATGTCAAAACCAGCGGATCTCGGTTAGGGGAGTTTCGAGCTGTGCGTCTAGGCGGATGGTAACAGGAGACAAGGGACGATGTTTTACCCAGTTCGGGCCCTCTCGATGGAGTAAAAACCTACTCGCTTGATTAATATTGATGATATGGGCAGTACAAGAGTAGATCTACGAGATCGGAGAGGCTAAACCCTAGAAGCTAGCCTATGGTATCATTATTGTTCTTCCTCACGGACTAAAACCCTCCGGTTTATATAGGCACGAATAGGGTTAGGGTTACCTGAGTCGATTCGACAATGGTAGGAAATGTACCTATCGTGTCGCGTAAGCTTGCCTTCCACGCCAAGGAAAGTCCCATCCGGACACGGGACCAAGTCTTCAATCTTGTATCTTAAAGTCCAGAAGTCCGGCCAAAGGCTATAGTCCGGCTATCCGGGCACCCCCTAATCTAGGACTCCCTCGGTGCCCACGAACCAGAAGCTTCAATGACAGCAGAGTCCAGGCGCATATTGTCTTCGGCATTGCAAAAGCGGGTTCCTCCTCGAATACTTCATAGAAGATTTTGAACACAAGGATAGTGTCGGCTCTGCAAAATAAGTTCCACATACAACCGTAGAGAGTAATATTTACACAAGTTCAATCTTTGGCGTATTCCACAGTGCGACATCACACCACGGCAGGCCTTTATTCAAATCGTTTTCTTGTCCCACCTCGGTAGCGTTTAGCGGCGGTTTCCTTAGCACGTCTTGTCAAAGAGATCGTGTCCCCTTATTCTAGTATTCTCATCAATGCAGGCGTGGGTAACCCAACGCGGCATTGATTACGGCGCTAGGAGATAGCGAGTTTTATCGGGCGGTGGGGACACATAGCTTTGTCCGTCCATATAAAGGGGATAAGGATCCACATTTTCACCGCCTTCTTCCTCCTTTGCTTATCCATTTCCTTTTCGAGCTCCGGCGCCCAAGTCCGCACCCACCTCAACCTTCTCCAACTATGTCGGAGTGGGAGGCAAGTGGATGGCCTCCTCCGTCATGGAGGGCACATCAAAAAGCTGCGAAGGCGGATACTTCCGACGACATCAGCGCGCTCGGCTCCCCAACAAGGGGCAGCTCATCCCCACCCCATGCCCCATGAGAGGTGGTGTTTCTCCCCACTTCCTCCAGGACTAGGGTTTCCACTTCACCCATTTGTCCAGGGCTCATGTTCTACTCGGCCTAGATTTCCATGATCAGGCCGATTTTCATCCTCAACATCTCGGCGTTCATCGTGGTGTGTTGAGACCTTCCTGCATCCAGCCCCGCCCGGACTTATGGCTGAAGACCTTCAATGTCAAGCGAAGGTAGTGTGAACCGCCATGTAGTCTTGGAGGTGCCATGGTGGGCAAGATGGCCAGCGTCCTATGGCTCGAGGCTCCTTTGTGGAGACCATAAAGGGGTAGCAATCGGGGTGGTTCTATATCACCCGAGCAGTGCAACTCCAAATGGGCGGCGACCCCAATTCTGATCTGGCTTCCCTACGGCTCACCTCATGGAAAAGAAGCGGGCCTAACATGGGGTAATTGAAAGAGCTGGCGGACTCAAACCTGCGTCCGAAACACAGTGGACAAGAAGCTCAAGCTTGTCAAGGTAGTCAGAGTTATGCTCATCCGCCGGATCCTCCCATGCCCGACCAGCAGGCCTTCAACTTGTGGGAGTTTGATCCGGCACAACACGAACCTTGATCCGACTCTTGACACTCGTGCGAAGATGCACGGAGGAGTGCTGTTCAAAGAGGCGAGGCTCCGCATCCACTACCGAAGATCGCGGATTCAGCTCGCGACATCAAGCCAGCTAGGTAAGCTCTTCTACCCTTCTGGGACTCTTTTTTCATAGTTTGACTCTATGCGGGATCTAAAACTCCCTCACCTTTGGCAGGTGGCTGAATACGTGCGGACAGGTTAGCTGTCCGGCTCCCTGCCCGAAGACCAGTGGGCGCCAGCTTGGCCAGGGCTGTTGGTTCCGGCACCTTCACGTGGTGCGGGAGAAAACCGAAAGAAGGCCACAGGGAACTCGAAGGAGTTCCGGCGCCGGTGTTGTTGGACTCATCGTCCGATAACTCGGCGGACTCCTCCCAGCGAGCGAGGAGGAGGAAAAGAGGCCTCTCCCGGCGAGAGAGAGAAAGGAAGGCCTCCCTGGCTGGGGGCTGGAGGAGTCAGAAGGAAGGACCCTCCCTCAGGACTACCCACCGCCAAGCGGCGGCAGGAGGCGGAGGAGTGGCCATCAAGGACCAAGCCCGTGGCGAAATTGTAAGTGCCGGGACACGAGAATAACTCATGGCGTTCCATTTATATACATCATCTTCTAATGCAGAGTATAACCATGCAGCCCGCCAAGAGGCAAGGCTCGACGATTCATTCGTCGGCTCCTGGATTAATCGGAGGTGAATAGCACCTCACTTCCGACCCGTCTCGTCTCCTCCGCCCACGGATGGCGCTGGGGTGGAGTCCCAAAAGGACCGCCAGGAGGAGATGGCCACTGGGAGGCGCCGCATAGCGACCTCCGGAACCCCGCTCAAAGGGATAAAACCCCAAGGGCATTAACTCGGTCCTATGCGGGACTCCGTCTCCGAGAACCTTGATGTGGTTCAGAGTCCGTGAGCGACCCCTTCGTGAGAAGGGCAAGGCTACTGACACGGTGACCTCCGTCAACAGGAGGCACCGGATGATTTGATGGAGGTGTTTAGCTTGGCGCTTCCATCGATGAGGAGCACCACCTTTGTTATGGTGTGGTGATCCGAGAAAGTTCGATCGCCAAGGCGGACTGGTAGCTAATGCCAGCCTTTCTAACGAGGCTTGAGGTATGTATTTAAGATATATAAAAATATTACCACATAGGCGGTAGCCCTTGATGCTCGGTTTGGTGTTGGAAAGAAAAGCCCGAGGCGAGGATCTAAAATCTGTGAGAGTCTAACATAAGTATGTCAATATGGGAATGCAGGCTCTTCTTTGACCTCTCCACCTTGCACTGCGGAGGTTGATGCATTGAAGAAAAGCCTCGGCAGTCAGAAACGAGCTTCGGACTTGCCAAAAATCAGCTCGAGGATAAAGAAGGTAAGTAATACCTTATGGGAGTATTTAAAGATGTGGTTGCAAAGATGGCGGGAATAGCGTGAATCTTTGCGGGGCCCACGAGCAGGTGGCGACGAAGGAGGCGGTGTCAAGGCAAAAAGCAATGCACGCCGCCGACGCCACTGGCCAGAAGAGGCAGAAGCAGCGGGTGGCGGAGGTGCGGCAAGAGCTCCGGGCTCTCGTGGAAAAACATGAGAGTTTGGGCGTGACTCAAGACTTCGAGAGTCGAGGCTTGCCTCGGCCTTGAGCGCGCCAAAGCCGCTATGGCGAAGCCAAAAAGCCCTCCGGAGATTGAGGCGATGAAGAAGATAGCGGTGGGTAAGGCATTCTATATACAAAGCAAGCATGTGAAAGTGAATTATCATTACTTACCGAATCCGGAGCTCTCCGGGAGCATTCAGCGGATCTGCCTTGGTGTGGCTGATCTGCGCATTCTCTGTGCCGAGGAGGGAAGCTCGGCGGAGAAGGTGTTACGGTCTCGGTATCTTGAGGCGGACACCCAGTGCCATAGCGACCAGTTGAAGTAGCTGGTCGAGCTCCATAAGGTGGCGAACAGGCCATGAAAACCTCATAGTTAAATTTGTGTGGCCTAAGGAAGCCATGCACAGGAGCTACTTAGGGCTGGTGAGGCGGCTGGTGGGCGCTTGTCCATGGTTTGAAGTCATCAAGCGCTCAAATGCGCATCGAAGGTGCCGTAGGGCCTTGCCCTGCTAAGATGCCTGCCTAGGGCAAGATGGACTGAGAAGCTTGTGAGACGGACCACCAGAAGAAGGAGCATCACAAGCTTTGAAATGTATTATGAGGCGTCTGAAGGGTGCCTACCTTATAAGCGGATGAAGTGCTCCAAAGATATAATTTTGAGTAGACTCACATTTGTTATCATGTCACGCTGAAAACTTGTTCATATCGCTAAGCAACACTTTTGAATTTAAAATATTACCTTACATGCGGCCGTGTATTAAATTTGAGAGATGGCGAGTCGTGGCTTGACCCCCATGCCACAGTCTTTGGGGTGTTAGGGATAAACTTGGCGCTCTTGTTCCCATTCTTGGGTCCTTCTAGGGGCGCTCAGCATTGCGAACAAAACAACGGGACTATAATGCTTGAACACTCTCACTTAGCCATAGAATTCTATAATTTTAAATTTGGTAGCCCCTAGTATTCGGAAGCCGAGTTTGGGGCGCTATCACGCCTAGGCGGATGATGCCGACTCCTCCTCTAAGCGGCATAAGTCTTTATGGACTCAAAACCTCTCGAACAGCGACCGGCTCTCGCCCTATCATGACGGTCAGTTTAGCTTTCTCCTTTGAAGTGCTTAACCCAGCTCAACAGGCACACTCGCATTGGTTCTCCAGAGCGCTACCTTAGCCGATATATGGAACATAAGGTACCAAAACATAGGGCAGAGCAAACCCAACTATTGACCCAAGACATGATTGAACCGATGCATATAGTGCTATAAGTTAGGGGTGCCGCACTTGTGAAAGTGTTAGGACTTATCACACCATATTGTGGGGTACTTAAGCCCCTGGTGTATTTTTCAAATACCAAAATTATGCAGTTGCACAATGTTATAAATGAACATATATATATATATATATATATATATATATATATATATATATATATATATATATATATATATATATATATATAGCAGGAATTCAATAATAGGCAAAAGCAATATATTGTTTATTCAAAGGGCTGAAGTAAGAATGAGCGATACAAATAGTCACGATAAGCAAGGGCGGGACTTTTAACGTGACCCCTCCAGGGGTAAGCAGCGGGATGGTATGTAAAACAGATATATTGCTCGTAATGGAGACCCCCTGTACACTTTACGTAACTTCCACTGGCCCTTTGCATCATGTGTTCGGCGATTCTCTGGAGACGAGGGCTTCGTGAGCGAGTCTGAAAGTAAAAAAAGGAAGAAAAGAAAAGAATGGCCTGTCGAGGCCCATAGTGCGGTTGAGCCGCATTACTGGTCATGCAGTGGTCGTGCCTTCCCTATGCCCATGGTATTTCCGGCGTAATTATATACGCGCCTAGTACTGGTTCGCCAATTGTTGCGAGGGCTGGGGCTTTGGGCGCATTGCTATGTGTGCTTTCGGAGCGTGCAGGCGGTCTGGTTGTAGGTTACTCGGTAGCTTGGCGGTGTCGGGACGTTTAATGGTCGGACTCGAGAATTGCCTTAAGAGGCTGCTTTGTACTTCTGCGCGAGAACGCCGTATGCTCCTCCGTCCGGAGAAGGCGTTCGGTGTTTCCATTGACCGTAATGACTCCTCGAGGACATGGCATCTTGAGCTTGAGATATCGTGAGTGCGGCACCGCATTGAACTTTACCGTCGCGGTTCGTCCAGAACAATCGCGTGATAGCCGCTGCGGAGCGGGACTATGTCGAAGATTAACTCCTCGCCGGAAGTTATCCGGAGATCCGAAGACCACTTCAAGTGTACTGCGAGCTGTCGGTTGGCCTCTACACCTGGTATGCGCGCCTTAAAGGTGCGTCTTCGTGGGTTGATCCTTGATGGGTCTATGCCCATTTGCGCCTTGTGTCTACGATAAAGCAGGTTCGGGCTGCTCTGGCGTCCATTAGGACTCTAGTGAGATGAAATCCGTCGATGATTGGGTCTAGAACCAATGCGGCGAATCCGCCATGGCGGATGCTAGTGGGGTGGTCCTTGATCAAAAGTGATCGTGGCGGGAAGACCAGGTTGAACTTTAGGCGGCTGGCTCCATCGCATATCGTCCCTTGGTGCCTTCCACTCCTTTTGGGTATGTGGGTTGCGTATATCATATTCACAAGTCCGCACTTGTGGGGAAGCCCTTACATCCTCTATTGTTGGTGGTAAAGGCTCCTCCTAAATCATCGCTATACAGCCCCTTGTCATTGTTTTGGCATTTAATTTGCCCTGCTTGAACACCCAACAATCCTGTTGGTGTGATTGGCTAGTTTTTGAAGTGCCGTGTATACAGCTTCGGCGATCAGTATTCGGTCCAAATTGGGCCGGGCGGATACTTATTTTAAATGGCTTTTTCGTGGCGGGTTTAGAGCCTCTGAATCCGGCATTGGTACCGTATCCTCGGCATTATCGCCGTTAATCTGGCGCTTTGCATATTGTGTGCGACACTGCATTGCTGTCCTTGTATCCGAATTACCGGGCTCTTGGTCATGTTATTCTTCTGCGAGCTAGCCACTGTCCTCTCCCATTAAAAGCGGGCCATGAGTGTTGTGAGGGCTGCCATGGATTTGGCTTTTCTGTCCTAGGTGCGGGCAAGCCACTCATCACGGATGTTGTGTTTGAAGGCTACAAGGGCCTCGGCATCCGGAATATCGGCGATTTGATTTTTCTTGGTTAGGAACCGTGTCGGAGGTATCGGGCGATTCCTCAGCTGCTAGAATTATGTGGCTTAGGTCATCGGCGTCTGGTGGTCTTCCCAACAACCAATTGACACTGCTGGCAAGCTGTTAAGCCAATGCCAGGCTGGTCCTTTAAGCTTGAGTAGGAGGTATTTGATGGCATGTAGATCATCACCGCGGGCCATGTGGATGTGAAGGAGATAGTCCTCGATCCAAACCCGCGAGGATCTGTTGTGCCATCATATGATTCAATGTTTCTTGGTTTGAAACCCTCGAGGTTTGATGATCCATCACTTCATCTGTGAAGCATAGTGGGGCGTCTTGGCGCCTCATGTTAGGCTATATCACAGCGCAGCTCAAATAAGCTTTGTCTCTGTGTTCGGCCCGGAGGAGTTGCCATATCCGGCGTGGCCGGTTATCATCACGTGTATGTAGGCGCCCAGCGATCCGTGGAATCGATCTTGTTTGCCTTGCCTTGCACTCAATATATCTCTTGGTCTGGCGCATTTCCCAGCGCCTTGGTATTTTTTTTGGCCTTGAAGTGCGGCTTGAGTTGAGGCGAGAGAGGCCTCTCTGTCATAACCAGGTGGATCAATATAGCCATATCATGCGCTGGTGATGTAGGTTTAGGTGCTTCCTCCTCTAATCGGGGTAGCAACCTGCGTTTTAGGTAGCTCTTGGAGGCGCTCGAGTTAAGCGTACTCTTAGGCCGCAAGACTTGAGGTCCATCTGTCGACTACCAAGTCTTGGTTAGCTCTAAGCTCTTGCTGCTTTTTGAGGCTGCTTCTCATGGCCATTAGCCTGCGTTTGGCAGCTCTTGTTTGTGGGATCCTCGGAGTGCAGCGCGTCATCGTCGAGACTTGCCTCATCTTGGAGGAAGGCATGTGATTCGTCCTCTACCTCTCTTCTGCCGCTCTCTCATGAGGCTGGCTTCTCCATCCTCTGCGCTGAATCATTACGGAGGGTTATCTTGACAGCTGTCCGGTGTTATGTCTCCGTGCGGAATCACCATTTTGCTGTGGCGGGATTTAGGCGGCGCAGGTAGCCTTCGGCAACAGGCTGTTTCTTGAGGTCATCTTCCATGTTCCATTTCCCATCTTTGGGATGTCCACCATGTATAGGTTGTATGCGGTAGCCTTCCGGTGCCACGTGGTGGTTCTTGTCTCCTGCATCGTCGTCCATACCGTCGATGTCTTGGTCGAAGTCGAGCATGTCGGTTAAATCATCGGCAGTGGCTATGAAGTGGGTGGTGGGTGGCCTTTGAATTTCTATCGTCGCATCCCAACCTTCGACCACAATCGGCGGGGCTCTCGATAAAGAGAGACTTTAGTGAATTCAGAATGTCGCCAAAGGGAGAGTCTTTGAAAGATGTCATGGTGAATTCCATGATGGCTATCGGATTCGATTGGCGGTATGGCTCGAGTCGGGAGGAGTCGGCTACCTTGATCACGAGCCGCAAGGGCGGGGTAGGTGTGCGGCTCAACCGCCATAGAATCGCAGCCCAGCGGTGTCCAGCCACCCGTCCTCGTCGGCGCGATCGGCTCGAGCTAAAGGTCGGGCGGACTCTGTGCGACCTCAGGACCTGTTAAGCGAGCTGGATCATGCCCCTCATGACAGTCGTGGCGCGGCTGTGGCTCGAACCGTCGAAGATCAAGTCTCCACGGATGTCGGCCGTGTAGTTCAAACTTCAAATCTGCACGGTGGCGGCGTAGCTTTCAATCTGCT
>JAHIAM010009412.1:0-19380 GCA_021605205.1 Aegilops longissima
ATGAATGATTTCAAATATGGGAAGGATGAAAACTCCTAGAGTTTCTTTTGAAAAAAATAAACTCCAAAATTTTCCTGGAATTTTGAGAAGACAATCGGAAGAAAAATTTAAAAACCAAACACCAGATTTGAAGGAGATGCAAAATAAAATATTTCTAAAGGGAAAAAAAGCTTTTGAGAGAATTTTTGGAAGGTTTGGAGACCTCCTTCAAATCCAACAAAATTTGAAGAAAAAAAAGGAAAAATCCGGAGTGTCACAACACCTACCCCCTTAGGAAAAATCTAGTCCCGAATTCCGTTCATCCTCAAATAATTGTGGGTGCTCTTCGAAGGAAATCCTCTCTTTCCCAAGTGGCTTCACTCTCGGTGTGGTTGCTCCTTGAACTTTGAAGAACTTGATGGTTTTTTCGGGTTCTCCTTTGACTCTTCAAGATTTTTATGATGCTCCCGATATTAAAATTGGTTGCCGTTAATGTTTTATGGGGTACTTGTTTCTTGGGTTTTACCACTTCCTCAATTGGGAGGCGTGGAATTGTGGATGTCGGATTTAAAAATGGGAAGTCTGCTGGTAGGCCGTGCCTCTTGTGCTACTATCAGAAAGGTAGATGAATCTTGGTGCTCCCTTTAATCTTGAATCGGTGCGGCCTCTCATAGGGGATACTGTGGGTACAATTCACGGGTTCAAAATTGACTCCCGATGCTTGATCGTAATAACTCTTTATCGACTTTGGGCTATCTTGAGTGGGTCCTTAATCACCTTGACCTTATCTTCATCCTCTTTGAGCAGGTGCGGGCGAAGATATCTCTCCGGTTCCGACCAATTTAGCGGTCCGACATCTTTCCGTCTGAGCTTCAAATGGTGCCATTTGTAGGTGGGTGATATGTTGTTATATCGGTCTGCGTTGGTAGCTCTCTTCCCAACGGTCCCATAGGTGAGAACAATGCCTCGCATATCTTCTAAATTTGGTTTACCCGGTTTCCCATACATCGGGATGGTATCGGTCTTGAATGCCAGTGAGTTCCCGAGCTTGTTAGTAAGTGATCCCAAAATCGGAGGCAATTTGAGTGCCTCTGTCAGAGATTATTTTCTTTGGGACTCCATGTAAGCCAGCAATCTGGGAGAGGTAGACCCATGGGTTACTTGAGCTTTGGTGTGTTTGTCCTCCGCAGGGGATGAAGTGTGCTACTTTAGTCAGATCTATCGATGATTACCCATATGGCATCATGTCCGTGTCGTGACCGAGTGTAGTCCAACAATAAAATCCATTCCAATCTCGTCCCATTTCCACTCGGGTATCTTATTTGGTTGCAATAGCCCGGGCGGTTTACGGTGCTCGGCCTTGATCGTTGACAAGAGTCACAACATGCAATAAGCGTGGCTATGTCTCTTTTATACCATGCCACCAAAATGTTTCTGAAGATCTTTGTACATTTTGTTCCTCCAGGATGGATTGAATATGGAGGCGTTGTGGCCTTCAGCCAGGATTGCTGTTTAAGGTCATGGATATTTGAGTGCATAAAGCCTATTCCGTTACCACAATATTCCTTGCTCATCAATAATGAATCCACGAGGCCTTGCCCGGCTTCATCTTCCGTTTTATGCCTTCAATGCTGGGGGTGTCACGTTGAGCCTCTTTAACCTTCTCTATCGGGGAGGTAGGCTGTAATTCTGAGTTTGACACTGCTGCCTTGGTGACCACCATCAGGTTGAGCTTCTGCAATTCCTGCTTTGGAATTCAGGTCTTAAGTCTGCATCTTTGTCGTTGTCGGACTTGGGTTCCGACTTAAAACCATCTGCTACAACATTTGCTTTGCTGGGTGGTAGTGGATCCCAACATCGCAATCCTTTACTAATTCCAACCAAGCGTCGCTGCCTTAGTAAATTTAGTTCTGGTTGTGTGAAAATATACTTGAGGCTTTTGTGGTCCGTGTATATTTCACAATGATTACCAAGTAAAAGTGTCTCCATTCCTTGAGTGCATGAATAACTGCTTGCTAATTCCAGGTCATGTGTAGGATAATTTTCCTCATGTTTGCGAAGTTAATGCGGAAACATGTCACGACAACCTTGCCTTCTTGCATCAATACGCTTTTGAGGCCTTTTAGAGATCGTCACAAAATACCTCAAAATTTTTGTGTATACTCGAGCACAATTAATCTTGGTGCTTGTCGTCAGTTTCCTCTTGAGTTCTTAGAAACTTTTCTCGCAAACTAAAATCCATTCAAACTTCCTTTCTTTCTTGAGTAGTTCGTCATTGGCTTTGCTATGGTGGAGAATCCTTCAATAAATCTCGGTAGTATCCTGCCATACCCAAGAAACTTAGTACATCAAATCCGTGCGCGTGGCTGGCGGCTTCCAATAAATCTGACCTTGACTTTTAGGGTCTCTGGCGATACCTTCTTAGTTCGATCGTGGCCCGGAAAACCTACTTACTTTAGCCAAAATTCACACTTGCTGAATTTAGCGTACAAGCTGATGTTTCCTGAGTTCTCCTAGTACAATCCGGAGATGTTCAGCGTGTTCTTACGGTGTTTTGGAGTATACCAGAATATCGCCGATAAATACCACAACAAACTTATCCATAAACTTCATGAATACTTTGTTCATGAGGTGAACAAAATATCTTGAGGCGTTTGTTAGTCCGAATGGCATTCGGTGAACTTCATTACAATCCGTGTCACGGAGGTGAAAGCGGTCTTGGGAATATCCTCGGTTACGCACTTTTGATTTGATGGTATCCCGACCTCAAATCAATCTTTGAGAACACCTTGGCCTTAGCGAGTTGATCGAATAAATCATTTATTCATGGCGCCGGATATTTGTTCTTATTTGTGACCATGTTTAGAGCTCGATAGTCTATGCACAATCTTAGCGTTCCATCCTTCTTTTGGGCAAACAAAATTGGTGAACCCCAAGGTGAGAGCGGCTCGTATGTACCCTTTTCCAACAATTCCTTTATTTGCTTCTTCAGTTCTACCAATTCGGATGGTGCCATTCTGTATGGTTTCTTGTATGTGGGAGGCGGTTAGGGTGCTAGCTCAATGCTGAATTCTATCTCTCGATCTGGTGGCATGCACAGTAGTTCTTGAGGAATACATGGGGAAATTCACACACTCTTGGAACCTTGCTCAAGTCAGAAATATCCACCTTGTTCAATCTCGGTTGCGGGATATTTTTCTTTCCTTAGCTGAAACCTTTATAGGTCTTCCGTGGTGATGGGTGAGAATTACGGTCCTGTTGAAGGCGGTCAATAAAACCTTTGTTGGTGGTTAACCAATCCATCCCTAAGATGACATCCAGTCCTTTATTTTCCAACACGATAAGATTTGCGTGAAACTTCAACCCTTCAAACTCGATAACCACACCACGGCAATAATTCTAGGTAACTTGCTTAATTCGAGAGACTTGGTGATCATAGATTTTCCCAAGGAAGCATCGAAAAATTATTTTGCAAAGCAAAACTTTTCAAAACGAGCAGTGATGAAGCTCGAGAATCAAACAAAACCATAGCAGGTATTGTGTTGACGAAATGTCGCAGATCATGCGATATGGAGCATTTGTGCTTCCTCTTTGGTCACGTGGTTCAGATGACCCTTCACTGTGGTTGTTATTTGGGTTGAAATTATTGCGCTTTGGTGCGAATTATTGCTTCCGTTGTTCGGCTTTGAGAATTGAGGATTCCTTGGCTTGGGGCACTGCTTGGCATAGTGCCCTTCTTCTCCTAGCGTAACAGGTAGCGCTTTGGGCGGTATCTGAACTCCTTGTCCCTTAGCATTGAAATTCTTGATTGGGCGTGAGGCGCTTGTCGTGGGTTTGGGTGTCGAGTTTTTACAGAACATACTGTCTTGCTGCGGTGGTTGGTGTGTTTAATCTGGTCCCTCTTAAACGGAAATCTTCTAAGCTCGTCTCTCATTTTCCTAGGTAATGGCCTTATCCACCAGCGTCTTAAAATCTGGAAATGTGTATGCGACCAATTGGCATTTAAGCGCGGGTGTCGAGACCGTCTAGGAATTTCACCATCTTTTTGTTTCGACACTCACGCTCCTCGTTGGCGTGGCGAGACGAGCAGGAGTAAGCCTGGCTGTTGTGATACGACCTTGTCATTGTTCTTTGCTTGAGGTCATCAAATTCTCTCTTTTTGATCTTCATAAGACTCTTAGGAATATGTGCCCCACGAAAACCTTCTTTAAATTCCTCCCATGATATATTATTTTCGTTGGGGTGCATGTGTAGGAAATTTTCCACCGATGCAGCTGCTCCGATGAGATGGTCGCACGAGCATAAAGCACTTTCTCAATGTCTGAACACTTAGCGATAATTAATTTTCTCTCCATGTCTCAAAGCCAGTCCTCGGCTTCAAGAGGTTTGTCCAGTGTGAGAAAATGTTTGGGGCGCGTCTTACGTAGCTTTCGATAACTTGGATTCACTCGTCTGACTGTCACGGTGATTTCCCATATTGATGACTTGGTTCAGTATTTCCTGATGTTGCTGCTGACTTTGTTCATAAAAGGCGGCACATTTGGGAAAGAGATCGTTTCAACATCCTGTTGACTTGTCTGCCCACATGTGAAATTATTGCACAGGGTGTGCCATAATTTTCTGCAGTCGGAGTTGGGATGGTAGCGTCAAGGGCGAGACATAGTTTACTCTGGGGATATATTTTGAAACACTCATAAGAAAAGAAATTGAGCCATAAAAATCAATAAATTCAAGAAGATTGCAAAATTGCAAATGCTCCAAGATTTTCAAGAGAAAATACGTTTCGCATACCGAGAAGGACTGTTCATTACATATCTTACGCATAGCAGTAATTATACAATACATCACTCGAGGATATCGCGTACGTAAATCTGACATGTTATTTAGTCTAGTGCACTTCTCGGATCCTACATGCGTCATAAACAAGCTACTTCTCACAGCCTATTTATATATAAACATATCATACAAGTCGATTTACATCGCATAGCATCTAAAGCGTGCCAATCCGGAGATGGTAAGATTTCCCTTGGCCTGCCAAAGGGTGAGGCGTATAGAGGCTGAGGACTCAACCTCCTCTTGGGAGATAGGCTCCAGGCGAGAGGTGCTTTCTTGTGAGTTGGTGGAGCAGGTGCCTTGTCTGGAACAACTCCGAATCTGGCCGGGCACGAGGGAGGTGGTGCGAGCAGGAACCAGAGTAAGCGCAATGACATGGTTGAACTCCTTCGTGGTAGGTAGGTGACGGGTGGCGGCCTGCGGCAATGGGAGGCGAAGCGATCGCTGATGGCGAGGCGAAAGTCGATGCTGGTGCCTTGTGCGCGGGAGCTCCCTCCTGTTGGCGGCACAGCCATGGACTGAATCCCATGCGAACCTTCTAAGTAAATCCACCAGGTTGTCAGAGGCTGCCTCCAAAGCCGGAGATACTCGATGAGCATCTCAAAAGCTTCGTCCCGTTCTCCTCACTGGGGCGAGAGCGCGTGAGTGGCAGGTGTATGGCACGTGACATGGCAGTGTGACGGCGGCAGTCTTCATCGAGAGGAAGGATATCCACGGGGCGAGCTATCGCCTCACGGGCTGCCATCTTCAGTGCATGCTTCTCGTGGGCATGGCTCTCCCCACGAACGGTAGCGCTCAACTCGTCCTCTCTTGAATTCCTGCGGCTTGGTGCATGGTTAGGCGGTCATTGACCTTGTCTGAGAGAGAGAGAAGACTAAAGGCGCACATCGGCCCCATCGCGACTTGGGCGATGAAGGAGAGAAGCAGCGAACCCATCGGGCATGTTAAGCGAACATCTGCGACTTCGCGATCGTTGCCAGCCATCTACAAAAGTAGGCAAAAATCCTGATTAGTCAAATCATAAATTTATCTTGTTATCGAAATTGACTACATTTGTGAAAATAATAAATAGCTCTATTATGCTAATAACCGATTAGCGATGCACCTAGTGGCTTCTAAAGTCAGCTGGCTCTGGTACCAAGCTTGTCACGACGGTTTTTCAATGAAAATATTTATTGAACAACCCGACCTATGAAATCAATATGAGAAAATCCTCCATATCGCGAGACAAAACTTTGATACAAGAAGCAAGTAGCATTACAATATTACAGGGAGTGGGACTGAAGATGCCCAACCAATTATTACAACCGTAATAATTATACATGATGGCGGATAAGACACAAAGGTGTGGGGTGGAAATACTCTTACTTCGAGATATGAGTGGTTGGTGGAATAACGACAGATTAGGGTGGTTAATAAGTCTCTGCTGGCGGCTCATCGGCGTCTAGGTGAGCTCGATGAATTTATTTGGGTAGCGGGCGGATATATCACAATACTAATCCGAGGTCGCATACCGAGACTGTTGGGATTCCTCTAGGCGTCGGACTCGCTATCGAACTCTTCATCCATGAGATCGCCTTCGATGATCGTCATGCCAAATCAACAAGCGGTGAGTACTATGAAAGTACTACATAGACAGATTCGGACAAAGATATAACAAATGAATGCATGAATGCGTCATGATTAATTTTAACAATGCTCAATTAAAACAATACAGCAAAATAAATAAGAAGGGAATCGGCGGTAGTCGCTCGAAAACCAAAGAAGATAAACTCAAAACCGATCGAATTATGCAGGCGGCGCCTCGAAGGTGAACAAATAAGCAAAACATGCCACCACAGTCGAGCGTCGGCGACACCTCATAAAGAGCTTATATTGAAATAAAAATACATCGTGCCCGATCGGACGTCGGGCGACATCCACAGAAAGGGCTTATAATAAAAATAATTAACGGCAATGCATTTATCGGACGTCGGCGACATCGCGAAAGACTTATAATAAAAATAAATGACAACAATGCCGCCAATCGGACGTCGGCGACATCATGAAAAGGGCTTATAATAAAAATAAGTGACAACAATAGCCGCGATCCAGACGTCACGGCGACATCACAGAAATAGCTTATAATGAAAATAAATAACAACAATGCCACAATCGGACGTCGGCGACATCGCGAGAAAGGGCTTATAATTCATTATTCATAGCGACAAGATATAGTGCTCACGGAAAATATTCATCACAAGACAATAAGCGGGTTAGTCCATTCACGAAATAAACATTTAATACTCAAATGGTTATTGGGAGTCTACATCCACGAGATTGATATCGACGAGATAATTGAACATGGTACTTGGATATGAATAAGATGGATTCAAGAATTTTGACCTCTGAGGAGGTTGTACCAAAACTTTCGGCAATAGCAGTTCCGTAGTCATGAAGGACTATGTCGATTGTGTACTAAGGTGAAATTACCTTAGTACCCCGAACTCATACTGCGAGGCAATGTTGCGTCCCGTGGCAAGCCTTGCCAGCGTACTGCCCAAGACCCTCATGACCCTTGAGAGAAAACAAGACTACGGCAAGAGGAGCTTGCCGATAAGCCATTCAAGAACAAAGTAATCAAGACCCGGCAGAAGAAGCTTGCGGAAGACCACCAGTAGCGAAGAAACAAGATCCCGACAAGAGGAGCTTGGGGAAGGCTAGGTGGGTGCTAAGCCCCCCAAAGCGCGACAAAGGTTCTGCCAGTGACAAAGGCGCTTGCAGGGCGAGCAACCTCTCTTAATCTCGCTCCGGCTCACCCGTAGCGTGTGTCCTGCAGGGCTCTCCCAAGCTTGCGTGTCGACGAGGCTGTGCAGCCAGGGGGCAGCGATAAGCGGCGCCGACAAGCTACCATCGTGGCAAGCGAGGCGCGCCAGCGGTCCACTGTTACCTTTGTTGAGGCGGCCAGAGGCGGGCATTGATGACTCTTGTCCCTTGCCGTGAGTTAGGTATAGATTCTTGTACCTTTGTACAAAGCGGTGTACCAACCTATGTTTTACCATCATACCCTTGTCTACTTGCCACATGTGGTGACCCCTTGTGCCTATAAAAGGAGGCCCAAGTGCAGCGTGAAAGGTTCGGGTTCATCTCGGCTCAGTTCATTCTACTCATCTGAAACCACACTTAGGCTAGGTCTTGTAGCTCCCATTGCTCCCTAGCAAGAACACAAGATAATCCACAAAGCAGCAGTAGGAGTATTATCTCTCCGGAGAGCTCCGAAGCTGGGTAAATCCGCTCGTGTGCGCCGCCTCGATCCGCTCTTTGTGCAATCTCCGCCCCCTCCGAACCACAAAGGGACCCAGGTCCCATAGGTGCTCGTGGGACACGATCAGATTCCTCCCCGACATCTTTGGCGCGCCAGGTAGGGGGCGTCGAGGCTGTGTGAACCCGATCCGGCGGTCACACGAGCAACTTCATCAACATCTTCGTCAACATGGCGCCCGAAGAAGAAGTCTTGGTGGCAGCAAGGCTCGTCGCGTCGAACCCACCACCACGGGCTGTCGGTGGTGGGGGAAGCTGTAGCGGAGAACGGCGTCGTCGAGAGAGCCCACAATGCCGCCAGGTCAAGGACAAAGCAGCCGCAGGCGTCGGCGTCCGAGTCCGCACGCGTCCCTCGCATGAGGCAGCGGGACCGACAAGCGTCATGATACTCTCGACACCATCGCTCGTTGGATCAAAGGCCAAGGCTGGAGGATCCGAGGCCCTCGAGACCGCATGCACCCGACATCTTTGGTACAAGCGAATCTGATCGCAGGCGGGATGCTGCTCCTCCTAACTTGGTTAGGAGTCCGACCACATCCGTTCTTCGCTCCGTCGCGCGTTGCGCCAACCACACCAGCGGAAGCCTTGGCTAGAAACTCGATTACTTCTAGATTACCCTCCAACGGCGACAAGGTCGGCGAATGGAGGCCACAATTCAGTCTCGATCGGCCGCCAGCGGCGCGTCCCTTGACAGCAGTGCCGCGGCCGCGGCGAAGCGACAAAGCGCGCGGTGATGGCGATGAGACTTGCGAGGTGCACCACTGTACACTCCCCCTTCCGAAGGCCAAGATCGCCCGACTTCGCGGATCCACCTCGGCGGCGACTCCACGCGTCGTCCGGATCCATGAGCTCGTCGCGACCAGCGCCAAGTTCTTGAAGCAGCAAGAAGAAGGCGCTTCGAACCCGTATTGGCGCCAAAGAAGCGCGCGCCGTCAATCCGACCAGCGCGCGGGCCCATTTATTGATATGCATGCGCCGGGGGAACGGGTGACTTGCCGTCTGTGATGGGTTGCCCTGCGTTCACTTTCGTGAGCTGCGGAAAGTCGGTGGCCCGACAAGAAAAACTTCAAACCAGATGTGCGGGAGAAGTATGATGGCGGGACACACCCATCGGAGTTCCTCGCATCTACACCATCGCGGTGCAAGCTGCGGGGGGCGAGGCGACAAGATCCTCGCCAACTACTTTCCCCTGGTGCTCAAGCCAAGCGTCGGATCTTGGCTCGTAAACACTTAATGGCTCTATTTCTTCTTGGGCAGACTTGTGCCACCAGTTTGTTGGCGCCTTCACAGTGACCACAAGCCTCATAGCCGGAGAGTGATCTTCACCTGCTCGCCCGGAAGGAAGGAGAATCCTGCGCAAATTCATCCAGGAAGATTCAGCCGTGTGCATTACAACATCCCGGATGTCCACCCGCCGGTGATCGGTGCATTCCATCGAGAATGTGCGAAACGCGAGGATGAGGAGGAGATGGCGATGTGCAAAGTGAAAAGGCGTCGCGAGCTCAAGCGCCTGGCCGACAAGTGTGCCTTGGCTGAAGAAGGAAGAAGACTCGAGGGAGAGAACATGGGAAGCAGATGCGATAGTGAGAGACCGCCCGGCAAGAAAGAGCGGTGGCGAAACAACGAGAGGAAGAAAAACCAGGAAGTACTAGTTGTCGAGCAGTCCGGCAAGGATGGTGCCGCCAACAAAGCCAAGGCTGGTGGCTCCGGCAAGGAGGTTGCCGTTGGCGCCGACCGCCAAGCGTGGCGACGCCCGACAAACTGACAGCTCAAACAAGCGATCTTGTAAATCCACTTGCACCAAGGGCCCACGATCTCGAGCTGCAAGAAAGTCGAGCAGCTTGTTGAGCTCTGAAGAGCTGAATCTGACGGCGAGACAAGGAGAAAGCCCAAGAAGGTGCAGGTGCAGAAAATAGAGAAAAGACCGGTCGGGGAGGGCCGTGGCAAGGCCAAGCAGCGGCAAGGAGACAGACCTCCAGCAGACGTGACAAGGAAGAAGGCGAAGATGAAGATGGCGAGGGCGATGAAGAGCGATGAAGGCTGATGAGCAGGAGTTTCAAAAAGGCAGCGGAGGTCCTTTGCGTCGACGGTGGTGCGTCTCGCATACCTCGCACCGCCAACTCAAGCAATGGATGCGTGAGGTTAATGCAGCGAGAACCATCCATAGAGTCCGCAAACCTACGAAGTGGTCCACCGCCCATCATCTTTGACATTGAGGATCACCTGATCGCATCACTGCGATCGGGGTGCTTGCCGATGTTGGTCTCACCAACCATCCGCAACCTCAAGGTCACAAAGATGTTGGTTGGCAGCGAGGCGGCCTGAATTGATCTCCTCTGCGGTGCTCCGAAACTTCAAATCCACGGCAATGAGCTCGAAGAAGGCTGGTACTTTCAAGGAATCAACCGAGGAAGGAGCAAGCCCAAAGGGAAGATCACGTTGCCGGTAACATTTGGCGCGAGCTCAATTCAGGCGAGAGAGGTCACGTTTGGCGTCGCCGATTTCCCATTGCCCTACAATGGCATACTTGGCAAATCGGCTTTTCGCCAAGTTCATGGCTGCCTCTCATTATGCTTACAACTTACTCAAGATGCCCGGCCCGATAAGCGTCATTTCTGTCCATGGCGACAAGAAGGGCGCTTATCTGCGCCGACAAGATTCTGAGATGCAGCCGCAGCGAGAAAGCAAACCACTTGCATTGCTGAAGCTCCGGGGAAGAAGACCACCAAGTCCGGCAAAAGCTCTGCTGCCCACTCCGGCAGCGCACCTCTTCGGAGTGTTGCGCTACCGTCGAGGGCCTTTCCATCGAGCTCCACCGGCAAGTGCAACAAGGCGATGGCAGCTCCGCCAAAGACCAAGAAGGTGCCGCCAAGGAGGAGGCGGCTTGATGGTACCTTCACCATCGATGCCACGCTCGATCCTAAATAGGAAGAGCTCGTTGCTTTCCGAGGCGAATGTTGATGTGTTTGCATGGAAACCATCTAACATCCCGGTGTTCGAAAGTAATTGAGCACCACCTAGTACTCGTCCTCCACAGCGGCCGCGTCAAGCAAAGAGTTAGGAAACAGGCGATGGGCGCCAGAGTTCATAGCGAGAAGAAATCAAGAAATTAGAAGCGGCAGGGCTTGTCGGAGGAGTCCTCCACCCGCGTGGTTGGCCAATCCGGTAGTTGTGCGCCAAGGCTAATGGGAAATGGAGACTTTGTATTGACTTCACTGATGTTAACAAAGCTTGTCCCAAAGACCCATTTCCCTTGCCGCGTATCGACCAGATTGTTGACTCCACAGCTAGATGTGATTTGCTTTAGTTTCTTGATGCATATTCGGGATATCATCAGATCTTCATGGCTGAAGAGGATGAAGAGAAAACCACATTCATTACACCATGTGGCACGTACTGCTTCATACGGATGCCTTTCGGTTTAAAGAATGCTGGTTCAACCTTTGCAAGGGTGGTCCACGATGTCTTTGAGCCACAAATACACAGAAATGTAAAGCCTACATGGATGACATAGTGGTCAAAGAGCAAGGGAGGAGGCGACTCTGGTTCAGGATTTGGATGAAACATTTGCAAATCTGCGCAAGATCAACCTCAAGCTCAACCCGAAGTGCGTGTTTGGAGTCCCTTCCGGCAAGCTTCTCGGGTTCTTTCATCTCGTGAGGAATTGAAGCCAATCCGACAAGATCAAGGCCATTGAGCAGATTGAAGCACCAAAGCGTCAAGGATGTCGAAGGCTTGCGGTTGCGTGGCTGCTCTCAGCGAGTTCATCTCTAAGAAATCTGCTGAGCAGCGCCCTGCCGTTTTCAAGATTTTGAAAAAGCAGGTCAATGAAATGGACTCCGAAGCGGAGGCTGCGCTGCGAGACTTGAAGAGATACATCATCTTCGCTCAATACTTATCGCACCTAAGCCACAAGAGAAGTTCTTTGCTGTATATATGGCGACCAATCAAGTGGTTAGTGCTGCGCTAGTAGCGGAGAGGAGGCAGATGATGAGCCGGCAACAGAGGCAGGCGCTTCGGCGACAAGCAAGGGGGAGCCGCCGTCAAGCTCTGGACCCGACAAGGCGGATCAGCGCAGGAGTTGCGACAAGATACATAAAAAGATGGTGCAGCGCCAGTCTACTTTGTCGGTTCCCTTACTGGGGGGCTAGATCAAAGGTACTCACGGTGTGCAAAAGCTGCTTTCGGCCTCCTCATGGCCTCGAAAGCTGCGCCATTACTTCCAAGCACATGAGATAACAGTTGTCACTCGCTTTCCGGTGAAGAGGATATTGCAAAATCCGAAGCAACGAGCGGGATTGTCGAGTGGGCCTTTGGGCTATCAAGCTTTGGTCTCAAGTTGAAAGCACTTCAACTATCGAGCGGGGCATTGGCAGAATTCATAGCGAGTGGGCGTAGCATAAGATGAAGAGATTCGAGAGCGAGCATCCCGTCAAGGAAGCAAAATAAAGAGTGGCTGATGTACTTTGATGGTGCCTTCTCGCTGCAAAGGCGCGGTGCGGCGTCTGCTTATCGCACCCACCGGAGAGCACCTCAAGTACATAGTCCGGATGCACTTTCCCAAGGAACAAGCAACAAATAATACTGCAGTATGAAGGCTTGCTTGCGGTCTCAGGGATTGCGGTGGACCTTGGGATCAAAAGCTCATTGTCGGGGGACTACTACTTGGTCGTCCGCCAAGTAAATAAAGATTATCGAGTCAGTTGATGGAAGCTTACGTCGATGAAGTGAGGAAGCTAGAAGAGCACTTTGAAGGCTTGCAAATGGAACATGTTCAAGAGCTCGAGAATGATATAGCTGATGGCCTCTCCAAATGTGCGCACTTAAGTTACACATGGAACCAGGGATTTTTGTGCTCAAGCTAACTCAACCAGCCGTAACACCATCAGCGAGGACGAGCAAGAAAAGAAAATTGGTTTCGGTGACTACTTTCGGCAGAGCTCTCGGCCGCCGCCAAGAAGGTCCCTAAAACCAGCATAAGTATCAGCGAGGAGCAGTATGCTCAGACAAACCATCTTGGTTTGTATCATTGAAACAAGCGCTCCCGACAAGTTTAGCTCCGGCAAGCTTGCGGGATCATCAACTCGGACCCACGAGGTCCTTGCCGTGAAGCTGATGTTCCTTGATGATAGATGAGCCTTTAGTCCTTGTTGTCGAGCCACGAGGCTCCAACATGGGCACAACAAATCGTCCATTTCCTTGAACGGAGAACTTCCCAAAGAGCAAGAAGAAGCGGAAAAAGTAGCCCGGCGGTCAAGTATGTACGGTTTGTTGACAACATCACATGCAGAAGAAGACTCAGCGGAGTGAAATTGAAGTGTATTTGCGGGAAGATGGGCGAGAAGCTGTTGGCGGAGATACGGAGGCATATGTGGTCACCACATTGGCGCAAGAACACTTACGGCAAAGCTTTCCGGCAAGGTTTCTTCGGCGAAGCCCTCGAGGATGCAACTGCACAAGTAACCAAGTGTGAAGCGTGCAGTTCCATTCAAAATAGATACACCAACCAGCTCAAGCTCTCCGGGCGATCCCTTTATCCACGGCCCTTTTGATTGCAGGGGCTTTGAATACTTATGCGTCGCAATCGACAAGTTCACAAAGTGGCGGAAGTGGAACCGATGAGGAAGGTGACATCACGACCAGCCGTCAAGTTCTTGAGTCAATTGTTTGCCGTTTGGGATTCCTAACGGATCATCACCGACAACGGCACACAGTTCACGAGTCGCACCTTCATGCGATGCCAAGATCTGCTTTGCTTACATTGCTCATCCAGAAGCAGCGGTCAGCGAGAGAGCAAGCAGCTGAAGTGCTGCGAGGACTAAAGACCAGAACTTTCGACGAGGCTGCGCCAAGTCTTGAAGGAAGCTGGATCGAGGGCTGCGGTGGTTCTTTGGTCGATCGGGGCGGCGCCGTCGAGCCAGCGGCGGACACCTTTGCTCTAGTCTACGGAGCGAGGCGGTTCTCCCGCGGAACTTCGTATGCAGGTCACCTCGAGTCCTCGCTTATGATGAGCTTGAGCAAGAGCAGCTGCGACAAGATGGCGCTGCTCCTCGAGGAAGATCGTCTTGAGGCTCTTTATCTGAGCTGCTCGTTACCCGGCAAGCTTTGCGTCGCTACCATAGCCGCAAAGTTAATGCGAAGCTTCGAGGAAGCGACCTTGTTCTTGGTAGCGTTCAATCCGCCAAGAATTCCAACAAGTTGGCCTTGAAGTGGGAAGGCCTGCTCGGGTGAAAGCGAGTCACTAGGCCGGCGTTGTCGCCTTGAGACCGAAGATGGCCTTCCGATGAGCAATTCCTGGAATATAGAGCATCTTATAAGTTTACCCATGAAGTAGCGATTGCGGATTGTACAAAAGTCGAGCCTTGCCAGACCCGTGCAACAGTAAAGCCTATGTGTTGCGCACATTTTTGTCAATACATGCTTTCATAATCATATATGCATGTGTTTACTAACATTTTGTGCAGCATCCGCACCCGGTAAGCGATGATGAGCAACTAGGCTCCATAACTTTATTTTCTCTTCTTTCTTCTCAAACAAGAAGAAGGTTCATCCACCCACAAGTTAACCAAGGGGAAAGGAGAATAAGATAATGGCGTGGGCCGTCAAGCGTCGCTCGAGGAACTGTCGCCTTGCCGGAAAATGGACAACAGAAAAGCTAAGTTGCTAAGTTTAAACGACCAGTTTTAAAATTTTAAGTTATCTTCCTCGAGCGATAGTACTTTGTATGGAAAACTGTCTGTGCGGAGGAACCAAATCGTGACTGGTCGCCCCCTTACTTTGTTTGAGTCCGCTCAACAACTTAAGTGAGCTGCGGCTAGTCGCGACAAGGTTGCTTGTCGGGCGACCCTTGACGAGGCTCTTTGAAGTTCCTTTTCGGCTTTTCGGCGGCAGGGTTACTGCACAAACAAGTTTCCTAAAAGCGTGGGGCAGTAACATACAAGGGAAGAAATCGAGTGAAGGAAGTAACATAGCAAATGTTGCCCAGAACAAAGTTATATTACAAAAATAACTTATTGCGGCACGGGCTAAATTGTTCTCAGAACTGAAATAACAGCGAAGAGGAGAAGAAAGGTCTTGCGGCGCAAGCCCGACAAGCGAGTTCTTGCGGGGCTGCGGCAAACCAGAGTTCTTGGGAGCTGCGGCAAGCCCGAGAGTTGCGGGGCTGCGGCAAGCCCGATTGCCGGGGCTGCGGTGTCGGATAAGCCTTCGTCCTTTTCAAACATCCCTTTTTCATTAAAACATTCTACTCGGTGCAGTCCGTGGAGAATGAAAAACATGAAAGAGAGGATTACAAGTTTTAAATGCGGATAAGGCCGAAGGCTTACAAATTTAAAAGATAAGATGCCGTAATCCTTTTCCTATCCCTCTCTTGGGAGGTAGGTCAGAGGCGAGCAGGGCAAAGGCGCCTAGGCGAGCTATAGGTGCCGAAGGCACCAAGGGAACATCCGGGGGCTCTCAGGAAGCAGCCGGAGATGGCGGCCCAGGCGGGGCTCGAGGCAGGCGGGGGCGTCGGCCGCTGTCGAGGCACTCGCCCTCGTGCTCCGACAGCGGCCTTGTCGCCATCCTCTTCCCCTTCCGCAGCCTCCCTCGCCCGATCGCCCAGGAGGCGATCCGGGGAGTTCAAGGCAGCGGCGCGGATGATGGGGTCGCCCGGTGGCCTTGCAGGCGGCAGGCAACTAGTGGGCTCGCTACCCTCGTCGTCGCTGTCGCTCTCCTCCTCGTCCTCTCGCTCGAGGAATCTTTCTTGTCGGAGGAGCTATCCACGCAACACCGCCCAGTGCCGAGATACCCGAAGACCTTGGCGGAGAGAGATCACCCTCCATTAACTTAAAATGGAGGTAAACCCGCCCTCAAGGCGAGGATGCAGTGAGCGTCTTCCACCCACGATCAAGATACATCACATTAGGGGCTGGGAATACAACACGGACTCGCATGCACGCTGATTCCTGACCCCTCATGTGCAGTCTCGGTGTCTCGGCGGATCCGACTCCATCGGCGCTCATGAGCGGGCTGGAAGCGGAGGCGGCGATGGCGCCAGCGCAACTGGCGAAAGAACTTCGCAAGTGCGTCCCCGTATGGACCGCCCGCAGGAGAGGAACCGCCGGCGGGCGGAGGCAGCGCGCCGCCCGTCCGCCTCTTCCCGGCGCCTCGACCTCGTCCGCGACCTGCGCCCCCTCCCTCTTCCTCTTGTGGCTGGTCCACCTGCCAGGCGTGGGGTTCGGAAGGGGCGCTATCTGGCGGCGACCCTCGCCGCCCCGATGAAAACCAAGTTTCCCTTTCTCCGCAGCGAATGAGAGAAGGGGAAGCGGCGAGAAAAGGAGGATATGGGAGAGTCACGGGCCTGCGCTCCCCTTCCGCTCTTTAAGGAAGCAAGGTGGGGGCTCGGCCGCCCTTCGGCAAATCGAGGGCATAGGAAGAGCAAGGAATCGGGGCCGACCTGCTGCCTCTGCTTTCATGACAGCCCAGTTTCCCACTTCCACCGTCCGCGACCCAGCGCATAAGAACCACGTGGCGGGATCGCGGAACCAGGCGACAGTGAGGCGACCTCGCCGCCACCTACCTCCCCCACGGCCTGCAATTGGCGTGCGTTCTGAGAGCAGCGGCGAATCTGAGTGGATTTGGTTTGGACCCGGGGCGGCGTGCCCGTGCCTGTTTTGGGCCTGGCCCAACAGCCTTCGGCACCGTGTATGGCCAGAACCAGGGACTCCCTATCGGTGTACTAAGGTAGGGGTACCTTAGTACCACTGAACTGTCTGCGAGACGATCGCGGCGTCCCGTGGCAAGCCTTGCCGGCGTCTGCCAAGACCCTCATGCGACCCTTGAGAAAACAAGACTCGGCAAGAGGAGCTTGCGATAAGCCATTCAAGAACAAAGTAATCAAGACCCGGCAAGAGAAGCTTGCCGGAAGATTTCCAGGTCGAAGGAAACAAGACCCGGCAAGAGGAGCTTGCAGGGAAGGCTTCAGTGGGCGCTAAGCCCCCAAAGCGCGACAAGATTCCTGCAGCGGCAAAGGCGCTTGCCGGGCGGGCAACCTCTCTTCATCTCAGCTCCAGCTCACCCGTAGCGTGTCACTGCAGGGCTCTCCCAAGCAGCGTGTTGGCCAGGCTATGCAGCCAGCGCGGGGAGCAGTGATGAGCACTTGGCCGACAAGCTACCATCGTGGCAAGCGGAGGCGCGCCAGCGGTCCCTGTTACCTTTGTTGAGGCGTGAGGCGGGCATTGATGACTCTTGTCCCTTGCCGTCGAGTTAGGTATAGATTCTGTACCTGCTGTACAAGCGGTGTACCAACCTATGTTTTACCATCATACCCTTGTCTACTTGCCACATGTGGTGACCCCTTGTGCCTATAAGGAGGCCCAAGTGCAGCGTAGAAAGGGTTCGGGTCCAACTCCGGCTTAGTTCATTCTACTCATACTGAAACCACACTTAGGCTAGGTCTTGTAGCTCCATTGCTCCCTAGCAAGAACAGATAATCCACAAAGCAGCAGTAGGAGTATTATCTCTGGGAGAGCTCGAGCTGGGTAAATCCACTCGTGTGCGCCGCCTCGATCCGCTCTTTGTGCAATCTCCGCCCCTCGAGACCACAAAGGGACCCAGGTCCGTGGGTGCTCGTGGGACACGATCAGATTCCTCCCGACAGACTAGTTCATTTACGGTATTCGGAAGAAACACAACTAGCTAGTACACACCCATCATACCTCACGTTGCGGGAATCACCCTAGACAGCGTTTAAGAAAAACTTTGAGGCGGGAGATCACAATCTCGAATAGCATGGGATCAAATTTATTCTGGGCGCTCTAAGGGGTGCCCCCTCTCGGTCCCAAGCGGAAACACCCATGCCCACGGCGGATGAAAGGCTTTAATCCAGGTCCATGGAACCTTCATCCGTCCTCTCGAACTGGTGTGTACGGGAAGTGGTTTGCAACTTACTAAGCCGTATCCCTTGCGGAAGCGGTGGTAATGCTACGAAAGGGAGGGCAGACGGGAATCTGGCTGATTTATGTTGACACGGGTCAGCGATATGGCATAAACTTTGGCATGCTACACTGCCATCTTACCCATACTCATGCCAACTCATGGCCATGCAACAAGTTTCCAACAACTCATGGATTTACCGAGCTCATTTGCCTCAATGCTCACGAGATAAACTATCATCGAAATGCTCATGAGCGTGCCATGATACAAAATAATGCAAACATGCCCGGACACTCATCATATCAAAAGTTCAAACTTTGCTTGCCTGGTTGATTGTAGTCGAGGTCTAGCTCGCTGAGATTCAGCGGTTCCGTCACCTCCCGGTATCTCACGGTACACAAAAATACTGGCGCTAACGTAAATACCGTGGGGTACATACAGTTGATCCAAATATTTTTCAAATAAATATGACAAAAACTAGACAAAAATTTGAAGAGGACAGAAAAAGAATCACTCAAAAATACCTTTTTGTTAAAAAATTATAAGGGTTTTAACCCAAGGACCCATCTGTAATGAAACGAGAAAACTTTTAGGGGCTTTGTAGAAAAATCCAGAAAAGCGGTTCGAGTGGGCGTATTTGCCAAGAAATGCGCTGAGGAAGCATTCAAAAAAACAAAGAGAAGTGGTTGGTCCCACCCATCAGGTTTGAAATTTCAAGCGAGAGTCGGGGCTCGTCGGTGGCCAGGCGCGGTGGTGGCCGTGGCGATCCGACAGGTAGGGAGATCGGAGTACCTCCATGTTCAGGGCTCCATTCAGCGTCTGTTGGAGGTGGTGGTGGTGGCTTGTGAGTACCACGTCAGCGGCAACTTACTCCGTGCCAGGCGGTGGTGGTCGTGGACCTCGTCGGAGAAGCTGCGGAGGTGGAATTGAGGAGGTTAGACTCGTGATAGCATGAGAGGTATCGGCGAGGTTAGGGCGGGAGATGACCTCACAGAGTGAATCACGGTGGAGGTGAGGAGGCAAGTGGCCGGTCGGGAAGGAGAGCTCCTCGTGGCCCTTCGAGGACTTGGCGAGGTCTGAGAGGTAGTGGAGGTGTCGCGAGGCGAAACAAGCTCGGGGTGCTATATATAGCCCGGCGGTTACCGAAACGGGGTTCTCGGCGAGGTGATTCTGGCGGCGCTGTGGTTGCCGCAGTCGGCTTAGGAGCTTGAGCACCGACTGAGCAAGCGAGCTGGTGCCATCCCGTGTCCAACTCAGCAAGGAGGCGAGGTTCGGCTTGTCCTCGGCCGGAACAACGCCTGACCCGTCGGCGGCGGAAAACAGCGCTGCTGCGTGCGAGGCTGCAGCGGCGGT
>JAHIAM010009413.1:0-15460 GCA_021605205.1 Aegilops longissima
AAAAGCGATAGCCACCATCTCATCGAAACATCGGGACACCTTTGCCTCTATCAAGTGGTATCAGATTTCCAGGTTGCTCGGTGAGATTTTACAGTTTTTCGTAGTATAGATCGAGTCTGTTCTTCATACCTATTGTCCACGAAAAAGCCACAAAAAAAATTAGGGTTAGTTCATCATATCCGAACCAATCTTTTTAGGGTTTTGTTTTGTTGAATTTGCGGGTCCATCGTCGTGTCTAGTTGCTGGTCTTAGAGTCTAGTCTTTTAGAGTTTCGAGTTCTGGTCATAAGTTGTCACGTCGCCAGCGCACCATCATCATCGCCCCTGCCACCTACCACCACCGCTCCGAATCCGTATCCATAGACCACCACCAATCCGTGTCCATATACCACCACTGATCCATATCCATATACTACCACCGCTACCACCACCGCTGCCATATACCACCACCATATATCCACCACCAATCCGAGTTCTTCTCATATTAGGTTTGTTTTGAGATCCATCTAGTTTCCGATTTGTGTTTTCCTTGCGGAGTAGGTTTGGAAAAAAGAGTCCTGAAACCACCCTCCGTTTAGGCCCAAAATTTTCCGAAAACGCACTTGTCGAAAAATATTCTGGCTATCCTATTTTTAGGTGTTTCTAAGTGTATTGAGACAGTCGCCGTTATAGAAAGTTTTTTTTGACCCGTTTCCAGTTTTTGGGTCCGGGCAGTCGAAAAAAAAAATTCGAAAAAATTTCGTGCCCATCCTGTCAGTTTGACCTGGGAAGAGTTTTGAGACACTCGCAATTATAGTGATTTTTCGCAAAAAAAAAAGTGCAGCGCAAAAAAAAAGCAGCGCAAAAAAAAGCGAAAAAAAAATCCAGAGTGTGCTTTTCCTTGTTTACGTGCAGCGCCGTGATTTTGTTAGTGTTCTAGGCTCGCGTCTCTAGCACGGTCTAGCCTAGGACCAAGACAAAGATACCGTCGTTGAGCGTTTATTCAACTTTGCATCTCTGAATTGATTATTGCTGACCCTTTTGCTACCATATTATAAGCCTTCCCAGCTCCACATACATCTACATCGTCGCTTGACTCTCCCAGTAATCGCTCTATCCAAGCTTTGAGAGTTTTGACTACATCGGTTGCCGATCACCGCTTCTGCTGGGTAAGAACTGGTAAGAATTTGAGATTTGCTTGACGGATTTGTGATCTGTCCACCACACCACCACCACCACTTCCTAGTAGTCTGTCGAATCATATTCTTGTGTGTTTCTATTGCTGCTAACCATGGCAGGATCACAAGCCAGCGGATGGACCGGGAGAACATGACAAACAAAGCGCTACATGATAAGTTTCAACAAATGATGAGTGGGCAGGTGGAAGATGTGCTAAATAGATTTGAAGAGGCCATGGAGAAGATAGATGGCATTGAGAAGGCGTTCAAACAAAGCTCGATAACAAGTTTAATGAATTGCTCGCGCCTACCACCACCACCACCGGCGGCACCTAACGCACCTCTACTACAACAACAAGGACTACCTCCACATCGTGAAACAGCCCTCCGCCGAGCTTCCCGTGTCCCTCTTCACCTGGCCAAGCTGCTGGTGGTCTGCTTGTTGATACTTCGTGGCTCTGCTGGACACCACGTGCATCATCTACTTCCACACGTTCTACTACACGGCACCTCCGCCGGCTGCCACCTCCAACCGTGATACAAGAAAGCAGGCACAACCACCACTATCTGCCAAGAGCACACCTGCTGGGCCTACAGAGCTCTTCTACTTCCATGGCGTCAACAGGCACACAAGTGATATTATTTGTCGTCGTTGTAAGGGAAGAGGACATTTTCTGCGAGAGAATGCCAATCTCAGCGTGTGATGATTGCTCTTGAGGATGGTGGATATGAGTCCGCTAGTGACTATGATGAAGAGACTTTGGCTCTTATTACACATGAAGAACACGGTGGAGATGATTCGATCATGAGGCGCAATACATGGCTCTTTGAAGATCTTGACAGGTATGAATGTTTAGTTGCTCAACGTGTTTTGAGTGTGCAGGTTACACAAGCTGAGCAAAATCAGAGGCATAACTTGTTCCATACAAAGGGAGTTGTGAAGGAACGTTCTATTAGCGTCATCATAGATGGAGGAGCTGCAACAACTTGGCTAGCATGGATATGGTGGAGAAGCTTTCTCTCACCACAAGACCACATCCACATCCTTACTACATCCAATGGTTCAACAACAGCGGCAAGGTTAAGGTAACACGTATTGTTCGTGTGTATTTTAGTATCTCTACATATGCTGATTATGTTGATTGTGATGTGGTACCTATGCAAGCATGTTCCTTATTACTTGGTAGACCATGGCAATTTGATAAAATTCTGTACACCATGGTAGAAACAATCAGTATACTCTTGTTCACAAGGATAAAAATATTACTTTGCTTCCTATGACTCTGATTCCATTTTGAAAGATGATATTAATAGAGCTAATAAAGCAAAACAGGAGAAAAATAAGAGTGAAAATCAGATTGTGGCAAAAGAATTTGAGCAACAAATGAAGCCTAATAATAAACCATCTAATGTTGCTTCTGAAATTAAACTGAAAAGTGCATGTTTATTTGCCACCAAATCTGATATTGATGAGCTAGATTCTAGCAAATCTGTTTGCTATGTTTTTGTGTGCAAAGAGGCATTATTTTCATTCGAGGACGTGCCTTCCTCTTTGCCCCTGCTGTCACTAACATTTTGCAGGAGTTATTTGGCGTCTTCCCACAAGGCGTGCCACCGGATTACCACCTATTCGAGGGATTGAGCATCAAATTGACTTAATTCTCGGTGCATCGCTACCCAACCGCGCACCATACCGTACCAATCCAGAGGAGACGAAGGAGATTATGCGTCAAGTACAGGAGCTGCTCGACAAAGGTTATATACGCGAATCTCTTAGTCCTTGTGCTGTTCCTATTATACTAGTGCCTAAAAAGGATGGTACGTCGCGTATGTGTGTTGATTGTAGAGGCATTAATAATATCTTCGTTATCGTCATCCTATTCCTAGGCTAGATGATATGCTTGATGAATTGAGTGGCTCTACAATATTCTCCAAAGTTGATTTGCGTAGTGGATACCATCAAATTCGTATGAAATTGGGAGATGAATGGAAAACAGCATTTAAAACTAAGTTTGGATTATATGAGTGGTTAGTCATGCCTTTTGGGTTAACTAATGCACCTAGTACTTTCATGAGATTAATGAACGAAGTTTTACGTGCTTTCATTGGACGATTTGTGGTAGTTTACTTTGATGATATACTGATTTATAGCAAATCTTTGGAAGAACATTTGGAACATTTACGTGTTGTTTTTAATGCTCTCGTGATGCACGTTTGTTTGGTAACCTTGGGAAGTGCACCTTTTGCACCGAACAGTATCTTTTCTTGGCTATGTTGTTACTCCACAGGAATTGAAGTTGATAAAGCCAAGATTGAAGCTATTGAGAGTTGGCGCAGCCCAAAGCGGTCACACAAGTGAGGAGTTTTCTTGGACTCGCTGGTTTCTATAGGCGTTTTGTGAGAGACTTTAGCACCATTGCTGCACCTCTCAATGAGCTTACAAAGAAGGATGTGCCTTTTGTTTGGGGTACCGCATGGGAAGAAGCCTTCACGGTATTGAAAGATAAGTTGACACATGCTCCTTTACTCCAACTTCCGACTTTAATAAGACTTTTGAGCTTGAATGTGATGCTAGTGGAATTGGATTAGGAGGTGTGTTATTACAAGATGGCAAACCTGTTGCATACTTTTCTGAAAAATTGAGTGGGCCTAGTCTGAACTATTCTACTTATGACAAAGAATTATATGCTCTTGTTAGGACTTTAGAGACATGGCAACATTATTTATGGCCCAAAGAATTTGTTATACATTTCGATCATGAATCTTTGAAACATATTAAAAGTCAAGCTAAACTGAATCGTAGACATGCTAAATGGGTTGAATTCATTGAGACTTTCCCTTATGTCATTAAACACAAGAAGGGTAAAGAAAATGTTATTCTTGATGCTTTGTCTCGTCGCTATACTATGCTTTCACAACTTGACTTCAAAATATTTGGTTTGGAGACCATCAAAGATCAATATGTGCATGATGCTGATTTTAAAGATGTAATGCAGAATTGTAAAGAAGGAAGAACATGGAACAAGTTCGTTATTAATGATGGTTTTGTGTTCCGTGCTAACAAGCTATGCATTCCTGCTAGTTCTGTTCGTCTTTTGTTGTTGCAGGAGGCGCATGGAGGAGGATTAATGGGACACTTTGGCATCAAGAAGACGGAGGATATACTTGCTACACATTTCTTTTGGCCAAAGATGAGACGGGATGTTGAGCGTTTTGTTGCTCGCTGCACTACATGTCAAAACGCTAAGTCACGACTCAATCCTCATGGTTTATATATGCCTTTGCCTGTACCTAGTGTTCCTTGGGAGGATATATCTATGGACTTTGTTTTAGGTTTACCTCGAACAAAGAAGGGAGGATAGCATATTTGTTGTCGTGGATAGATTCTTGAAAATGGCACACTTTATACCATGTCATAAAAGCGATGATCTTTGTTAATGTTGCTGATTTGTTCTTTCGTGAAATTATTCGCTTGCATGGTGTGCCAAATACTATTGTTTCAGATCGTGATACTAAATTTCTTAGCCACTTTTGGAGATGTTTATGGGCTAAGTTGGGGACTAAACTGCTTTTAGTACTACTTGTCACCCCAAACTGATGGACAAACTGAAGTAGTCAATAGAACATTGTCTACTATGCTTAGGGCTGTTTTGAAGAATAATAAGAAAATGTGGGAAGAATGCTTGCCTCATATTGAATTTGCTTATAATCGTTCATTGCATTCTACTACTAAGATGTGCCCTTTTGAAATTGTGTATGGCTTCCTACCTCGTGCACCTATTGATTTGTTGCCTCTTCCATCTTCGGAGAAGGTTAATTTTGATGCTAAAGAACGTGTTGAATTGATTTTAAAAATGCATGAGATAACTAAGGAAAACATTGAGCGTATGAATGCTAAATATAAACTTGCTGGAGATAAGGGTAGAAAACATGTTGTCTTTGCACCTGGAGATCTTGTTTGGTTACATTTGCGTAAGGATAGGTTTCTAATTTGCGCAAATCAAAGCTAATGCCACGTCTTGATGGTCCATTTAAGGTGTTAGAGAAAATAAATGATAATGCATATAAACTTGAGCTGCTGCAGATTTTGGGGTTAGTCCCACTTTTAACATTGCAGATTTGAAGCCTTATTTGGGTGAGGAATATGAGCTTCCGTCGAGGACGACTTCATTTCAAGAAGGGAGGATGATGAGGACATCAATACCATTGTTACACCCACAGCCCTGCTGCTATACATCTTGGACCAATTACTAGAGCTCGCAAGACGCCAATTGAATTATCGGTACTTTCGTTTCTTGGTAACGATTCCAATGTTCATGAGAATATGATGCTGCCTAAATTGGATATATTTGTTTTGCTTACAAATGAAGGGCCTACCATGGACAAGAAAGATGAACCTTGGAGCAAGTTCAAGCATGGAGATGTTGGCATGCAAAGGGAATAAAACGGAGTTACAAGTGATGATTCAGGACTTTGAAGCCACCCTAATGAGTGCATGAGGCCTTGGACGAAATATACAAGATGCCACTTCATAATATTCGTCCATAGGCTATTTTAGGTGCTTCGTCACCTTATTATTGGGCCAGGCCCATGTAATTTCGAAATACTTAAGTATAGGCTGTTTTTAGAGTCCGTATGTGTGGGGAAACAAGAGTTAGGGTTGATTTGGACCCCTCCACCAAGGGCCACGAGATTCCCCCTCTTCCTCCATATATACAGCCCTTAGGGCACCGTTTAGACCTTGGGTTTTGTTTAGATTAAAAGTTCGCCATAGCTGCAACCCGATTGCCGTTTGTGTTCAACGACCAGACAAAGGCGCCACAGAACCCCACCTTGATCAATAAAGCTTTCATCTTATATTCGCAATATCCAGATTGCAATCTCAGTTTCTTGCTTGTTCTTCGTTTTGCTCGCAGGAAACAGGCCCTCGTGGTCAGAGTTGATCGTACTCGGCATGGTCAATAACCCTCGGAAGTTGGTTTAGCGATTGCTAAAGTATGACGTCTCGACGATCGTAGTCGGATCGTCAAGGTCGACTCCACAAAAACGATAGCCACCATCTCATCGAAACATCGGGACACCTTTGCCTCTATCATCATGCATCCATTATGGTGGCTTCAAAGTCCTGAAATCATCACTTGTAACTCCGTTTTTGTTCCCCTTGCGCATGGCATTATCTCCATGCTCGTTCTTGCTCCAATGTCCATCTTTCTCCAAGCTAGGGCCTTCATTTGTAAGCAAAACAAATGTATCCAATTTAGGCAGCATCATATTCTCATGAACATTAGAATCATTACCAAGAAACGAAAGTACCTGATAATTTAATTGGCGTGCGCGAGCTCTAGTAATTGGTCCAGTATATGTAGCAGTAGGGGCTGTGATAGAGGCAAAGGTGTCCCGTCTTTCGATGATATGTGGTTTTCGCTTGGGAGGAAGTCGACTTTGACGATCCGACTACGAACGTGCGAGGACGTCGCGCCTTAGCAATCGCTAAACCAACTCCGAGAGGTTATTGACCACGCTGGAGCACGATCAACCTGACCACGAAGGTCTATTCCTGCAAGCAATCGAAGAACAAGCAAGAATATGATAAAGCAATCTGAATATTGCGAATATATATGAAGTATTGATAATGGTGGGGATCCGTAAGCGGTCTTGGTCTGGTCGTTGGACACAAACAAAGTACGAAGTTGCAATGGCTAACTTTTAACTAAACAAATCCCAGGAAAAAGCTACTAGATGGATCTACTTATATAGGAGCAAGGGTGGCGGCCAAGGAGGTGGGAGGACGTCCCAAGGCAGCCTAAAACTAACCCTAGGTCGTACAAGGCCAATGGGCCCAAGCGGAGGTGACGTAACACCTTTGGACTTGTAGTTTGACTCGGATTCTGCTGCAGCATCAGATTGTTTCGTCTATAACTCAACGCTCCGGACGGATTTTAAGGTGATTCCAATTGGGTTGGAAAATGCACGAAATCTATTTTCCAATAAAAAAAGAATCAACCAATTTGGAGTCCGTATGAAAAAGTTATAGACGTTTTGAGTCAGGTATGTCTGTGCAGTCCGAATCTGAGTCCAGAACGTGAGAGACTTGGACTCTATCTTCTCTTGGGCCAAAAGTGACGTGAGAGAACTTTTGAACAGCAGGTAAACATCTCTTTCTCCTTATCTTCATATGTGGATTGTACAAATGTCCCATACACCTGCAATTAAACATGGCACAAAAGTTTGTGAAGTATTTTTGTCTTGGATGACATAAATAAATTATTGCATAGTTTGCATTAGAAATCACCTCACAAATATACATGTATGCAATATTTTTGGTCGTATCCAAGGTAATCATGTCCTCATCATCCTCCCCTTCTTGAAAACAAAGCCGTCCTCGGCGTTGCTTAGTCTGAAATATGGCTAACAAAAGAGACAAGGTGTACATGTTGTATATGTATATGTCATCCATTTTTACTTCCCTTGCTTTTTGCACATATGACACATGAATAGATGAGTAACTTGCATAGTTCATAAAATCTAAAGCCAAAACATTATCACAAGAAGTAGAAGGCATGAAAATATTACAACTCAGTTTGCACATATAGGTGAAGCTCTTATTCATTTCAAAAGATTGACAATGTTCATCATTAAACCATCCCAACATTGGTGAATAAACCTTACTTGCATCAAGTTTACATGCTACAACATTCTTAAATAAGCAAACATGCAATAAGTCATTCGACACAGAATCATCACCAAGATTAGAGGTCATATCAAAATGATTAAACATTGATTCTTTTGCATCAATAGTTAATTCAATGGGTGCACTCAAAATTGTTGGTATTTCAGTTGTTTGATCACATGACGCATTCATGATAGTATCAAGATTCTCTAAAATAGGTGATGTGCTCAAATCACCAGTTAACTCAACACATGATGCATTCAAGTTAACTAGGGATGCATCATTCTCATGTGAAGTTATATCATTAATACCTTTACTGTTACCTTGTCGCAAAGACATAGGTGATGTAGGTACGGGCGTTGACAATGCACCATACACTTGAGATGATGTCGCGCTCACAATCTGGGGTGGGGCTGCTCTAGTTGGTGCAACGGTGGAGGAACCAACCGGCGATGGTGAGCATGAACTGGAATAGTAGTTGTTGTAGTCACCCAATGCATCCTCCTGTATCTGTCTCTCAAAGGTACAAGCGCGAACATACATACCAGTAATGCAACGAGGAATATAGTGAAATCTTGCACGGATATCATGGTTCAAACCACCAAAAAATCTATTCATTGTATCATCCTCAGATTCTTCTATGTCACAATGACGCATATAAGATTTGAACTCTTGGTAGTAAGCATGAACAGTGTTACTACCTTGTTTTAATTGTTCCAATTTGCGAAGCAATTCACGACGATAGTAAGGAGGAAAAAATTGTTGTCTCATTACAGCTTTCAAAACTTTCCAAGTTGTGGGTTGGTTATCAATGTTTTTCTTACAATGTACACTCCACCAAACAGAAGCAAAACCAGTAAATGCTCTAGTGGTAGCTCGTACTCTCTCAAGTTCAGAAAAATCATGGTGACTAAAACTTCTTCTAATTCAAGCTCCCAAGCTAGATAAATAGCAGGATTAAATCTACCCTCAAATGATGGTAAAGACATAACCTGACCATATGCTTGTGTGTGTTGTCCCAACTCTCGTGATGGTGGAGATGTGTCCGTCATCCAAGAACTTCTATCTCCGAACCTGTCATGATTAGTAGAAACAAGAAACAAAATTCGAGAATAATGTTCCTATGAACTACTAGGATGTGATGGTAAACGCTCACAGTATAGCAAATATCAATATCTTACAAGTTCTTACCATGCAGCAGGTGGTGACGGGCAACCAGCAATGTCAAATAACTCGAAGATTGTGTAAAGCGATTGCCAGGGGAACGACGATATACGGTGTAGAAATATGTGGAGCTGGGTTGGCTATATATGGTAGCAAAAGATTATCAATAATCAATTCAGAGATGCAATGTTGAATAAACGCTCAACGACGGTACTGTGCTGGTCCTAGGCTAGACCGGACTAGAGACGCGAGCCTAGAACACTAATGAGGTCACGGCGTAGCACAACTAGCATCAATGAAGGATAATAAGTAGCTCTGGACAGCAAGATATAAGTGAAGATCTGGCAGTAAAGATAATGATGAAAAACAACTGCCAAGCAGGATATAAAACAACTCTCTCTCCAATTTTCCTCTTGAAAAGTTTGAGCCAATTTTCTGATAATTTTTTTAAAAGAATGCTACTAACTCAAGCTTTCCAATTCAAAAAGAAACACTCAATTCCGAGTTGATATGAGGAGTCAAAAAATTCTAAAACTGGTTTGAAAAACTGGAATAAGCTGTGTTCACGAACTTCGGAGGGCAAAAAGACCTATTTAGGAGCCGATTTTGTGGTGCCAAATATTGAACTAGCTTCTGCAACTATTTAGATGCGGCTCGTCTCTAGCTTTAATTTGAGTACTTGTGGAGCCAAAACGGACTTCGTATGAGGAAGTTATGCCTGTTTTACTGAACAGTGCACAAAACAGATTCCAATCCGAATTCAGCTACGAGATTGAGACTAGATAGATCCGAACTTTCTTTTTTTTTCTTCTCTCTTTTTTTCTCACACTTATTTTTTCTTTTTCTTTCTCTTTTTTTTCTCTGACTTTTTTCTTTTACTTTTTTTTTCTCTCTTTTTTTCTCTCTCCCTCTTTCCAAACAAACTAGATAAGATGCAGATTGGATCAAGTGAAGATGTGAATGATCTCAACTATGGTTATGGCAATGAACGGTGGGTAGCACGTGGTGGAAATTGATGAATGGATGGTGGTCAACGGAAGGGATAACGATACAACGGCGGCGTGACTAATGTGAACAGAACTCGAAACTCTAAACGAACTAGACACTAAGACCAGCAACTCGACACGAGATGCAACCGATAATTAAATAATGCAAACAATGAAAAGAAAACTGCAAAGGCTCAGACTGGCTTGGACAAAGGATGAATAGATCTAACTTTTTTTTTGTGGTTTTTTCTTGGACAATAGGTAAGAAAATAAATCTAATCTAGGGATAATTGGAAATTCTCACCGAGCAACCTGAAAACTGATACCACTTGATAGAGGCAAAGGTGTCCCGTCTTTCGATGATATGTGGTTTTCGCTTGGGAGGAAGTCGACTTTGACGATCCGACTACGAACGTGCGAGGACGTCGCGCCTTAGCAATCGCTAAACCAACTCCGAGAGGTTATTGACCACGCTGGAGCACGATCAACCTGACCACGAAGGTCTATTCCTGCAAGCAATCGAAGAACAAGCAAGAATATGATAAAGCAATCTGAATATTGCGAATATATATGAAGTGTTGATAATGGTGGGGATCCGTAAGCGGTCTTGGTCTGGTCGTTGGACACAAACAAAGTACACGAAGTTGCAATGGCTAACTTTTAACTAAACAAATCCCCAGGAAAAAGCTACTAGATGGATCTACTTATATAGGAGCAAGGGGTGGCGGCCAAGGAGGTGGGAGGACGTCCCAAGGCAGCCTAAAACTAACCCTAGGTCGTACAAGGCCAATGGGCCCAAGCGGAGGTGACGTAACACCTTTGGACTTGTAGTTTGACTCGGATTCTGCTGCAGCATCAGATTGTTTTGTCTATAACTCAACGCTCCGGACGGATTTTAAGGTGATTCCAATTGGGTTGGAAAATGCACGAAATCTATTTTCCAGCAAAAAAAGAATCAACCAATTTGGAGTCCGTATGAAAAAGTTATAGACGTTTTAAGTCAGGTATGTCTGTGCAGTCCGAATCTGAGTCCAGAACGTGAGAGACTTGGACTCTATCTTCTCTTGGGCCAAAAGTGACGTGAGAGAACTTTTTAACAGCAGGTAAACATCTCTTTCTCCCTTATCTTCATATGTGGATTGTACAAATGTCCCATACACCTGCAATTAGACATGGCACAAAAGTTTGTGAAGTATTTTTGTCTTGGATGACATAAATAAATTATTGCATAGTTTGCATTAGAAATCACCTCACAAATATACATGTATGCAATATTTTTGGTCGTATCCAAGGTAATCATGTCCTCATCAGGCTGTGGGTGTAACAATGATATTGATGTCCTCATCATCCTCCCCTTCTTGAAATGAAGTCGTCCTCGACGGAAGCTCATATTCCTCACCCAAATAAGGCTTCAAATCTGCAATGTTAAAAGTGGGACTAACCCCAAAATCTGCAGGCAGCTCAAGTTTATATGCATTATCATTTATTTTCTCTAACACCTTAAATGGACCATCAGCACGTGGCATTAGCTTTGATTTGCGCAAATTAGGAAACCTATCCTTACGCAAATGTAACCAAACAAGATCTCCAGGTGCAAAGACAACACGTTTTCTACCCTTATCTCCAGCACGTTTATATTTAGCATTCATACGCTCAATGTTTTCCTTAGTTATCTAATGCATTTTTAAAATCAATTCAGCACGTTCTTTAGCATCAAAATTAACCTTCTCCGAAGATGGAAGAGGCAACAAATCAATAGGTGCACGAGGTAGGAAGCCATACACAATTCCAAAAGGGCACATCTTAGTAGTAGAATGCAATGAACGATTATAAGCAAATTCAATATGAGGCAAGCATTCTTCCCACATTTTCTTATTATTCTTCAAAACAGCCCTAAGCATAGTAGACAATGTTCTATTGACTACTTCAGTTTGTCCATCAGTTTGGGGGTGACAAGTAGTACTAAAAAGCAGTTTAGTCCCCAACTTAGCCCATAAACATCTCCAAAAGTGGCTAAGAAATTTAGTATCACGATTTGAAACAATAGTATTTGGCACACCATGCAAGCGAATAATTTCACGAAAGAACAAATCAGCAACATTAACAGCATCATCGCTTTTATGACATGGTATAAAGTGTGCCATTTTCGAGAATCTATCCACGACAAAAAATATGCTATCCCTCCCCTTCTTTGTTCGAGGTAAACCTAAAACAAAGTCCATAGATATATCCTCCCAAGGAACACTAGGCACAGGCAAAGGCATATATAAACCATGAGGATTGAGTCGTGACTTAGCTTTTTGACATGTAGTGCAGCGAGCAACAAAACGCTCAACATCCCGTCTCATCTTTGGCCAAAAGAAATGTGTAGCAAGTATATCCTCCGTCTTCTTCACGCCAAAGTGTCCCATTAATCCTCCTCCTTGCGCCTCCTGCAACAACAAAAGACGAATAGAGCTAGCAGGAATGCATAGCTTGTTAGCACGGAACACAAAACCATCATTAATAACGAACTTGTTCCATGTTCTTCCTTCTTTACAATTCTGCATTACATCTTTAAAATCAGCATCATGCACATATTGATCTTTGATGGTCTCCAAACCAAATATTTTGAAGTCAAGTTGTGAAAGCATAGTATAGCGACGAGACAAAGCATCAGCAATAACATTTTCTTTACCCTTCTTGTGTTTAATGACATAAGGGAAAGTCTCAATGAATTCAACCCATATAGCATGTCTACGATTCAGTTTAGCTTGACTTTTAATATGTTTCAAAGATTCATGATCAGAATGTATAACAAATTCTTTGGGCCATAAATAATGTTGCCATGTCTCTAAAGTCCGAACAAGAGCATATAATTCTTTGTCATAAGTAGAATAGTTCAGACTAGGCCCACTCAATTTTTCAGAAAAGTATGCAACAGGTTTGCCATCTTGTAATAACACACCTCCTAATCCAATTCCACTAGCATCACATTCAAGCTCAAAAGTCTTATTAAAGTCAGGAAGTTGGAGTAAAGGAGCATGTGTCAACTTATCTTTCAATACCGTGAAGGCTTCTTCCCGTGCGGTACCCCAAACAAAAGGCACATCCTTCTTTGTAAGCTCATTGAGAGGTGCAGCAATGGTGCTAAAGTCTCTCACAAAACGCCTATAGAAACCAGCGAGTCCAAGAAAACTCCTCACTTGTGTGACCGTTTTGGGCTGCGGCCAACTCTCAATAGCTTCAATCTTGGCTTTATCAACTTCAATTCCTGTGGAGTAACAACATAGCCAAGAAAAGATACTCGGTCGGTGCAAAAGGTGCACTTCCCAAGGTTACCAAACAAACGTGCATCACGAGAGCATTAAAAACAGCACCTAAATGTTCCAAATGTTCTTCCAAAGATTTGCTATAAATCAGTATATCATCAAAGTAAACTACCACAAATCGTCCAATGAAAGCACGTAAAACTTCGTTCATTAATCTCATGAAAGTACTAGGTGCATTAGTTAACCCAAAAGGCATGACTAACCACTCATATAATCCAAACTTAGTTTTAAATGTTGTTTTCCATTCATCTCCCAATTTCATACGAATTTGATGGTATCCACTACATAAATCAACTTTGGAGAATATTGTAGAGCCACTCAATTCATCAAGCATATCATCTAGCCTAGGAATAGGATGACGATAACGAAGATATTATTAATGCCTCTACAATCAACACACATCTGTGACGTACCATCCTTTTTAGGCACTAGTATAATAGGAACAGCACAAGGACTAAGAGATTCGCGTATATAACCTTTGTCGAGCAGCTCCTGTGCTTGACGCATAATCTCCTTCGTCTCCTCGGATTGGTACGGTATGGTGCGCGGTTGGGTAGCGATGCATCGGGAATTAAGTCAATTTGATGCTCAATCCTCGAATAGGTGGTAATCCGGTGGCACGTCTTGTGGGAAGGCGTCGGCGAACTCCCTGCAAAATGTTAGTGACAGCAGGGGCAAAGAGGAAGGCACGTCCTCGAATGAAAATAATGCCTCTTTGCACACAAAAGCATAGCAAACAGATTTGCTAGAATCTAGCTCATCAATATCAGATTTGGTGGCAAATAAACATGCACTTTTCAGTTTAATTTCAGAAGCAACATTAGATGGTTTATTATTAGGCTTCATTTGTTGCTCAAATTCTTTTGCCACAATCTGATTTTGACACCTATTTTTCTCCTGTTTTGCTTTATTAGCTCTATGAATATCATCTTTCAAAATGGAATCAGGAGTCATAGGAAGCAAAGTAATATTTTTATCCTTGTGAACAAGAGTATACTGATTGTTTCTACCATGGTGTACAGAATTTTTATCAAATTGCCATGGTCTACCAAGTAATAAGGAACGTGCTTGCATAGGTACCACATCACAATCAACATAATCAGCATATCTAGAGATACTAAAATACACACGAACAAGACGTGTTACCTTAACCTTGCCGCTGTTGTTGAACCATTGGATGTAGTAAGGATGTGGATGTGGTCTTGTGGTGAGAGAAAGCTTCTCCACCATATCCATGCTAGCCAAGTTGTTGCAGCTCCCTCCATCTATGATGACGCCTTGAATAGAACGTTCCTTCACAACTCCCTTTGTATGGAACAAGTTATGCCTCTGATTTTGCTCAGCTTGTGTAACCTGCACACTCAAAACACGTTGAGCAACTAAACATTCATACTGTCGGCATCTTCACAGCCATGTATTGCGCCTCATGATCGAATCATCTCCACCGTGTTCTTCATGTGTAATAAGAGCCAAAGTCTCTTCATCATAGTCACTAGCAGACTCATACCCACCATCCTCAGTAGCAATCATCACACGCTGAGATTGTCATTCTCTCGCAAAATGTCCTCTTCCCTTACAACGACGACAAATAATATCACTTGTGTGCCCTGTTGACGCCATGGAAGAAGAAGAGCTCTATGTAGGCCCAGCAGGTGTACTCTTGGCAGATAGTGGTGGTTGTGCCTGCTTTCTTGTATCATGGCTGGAGGTGGCAGCCGACGGAGGTGCCGGTGTAGTAGAACGTGTGGAAATAGATGATGCGTGGTGTCCATGAGGAAGGTCGACCTGCGAGAAAAGTTAGTCGCGCCAAGGCACATCGATCCTGCACTTCACGCTCAGCTTTACAAGCAAGATGGAATAATCGAGTGATATTATTATAATCCTTGTAGTCTAGAATGGTCTGAATCTCTATTTAATCCACCCGAAAACGTGCAAGCATAGCTTCATTCTCCTCAACAATACCACATCTAATCAAGCCAGTTTGTAATTCCGATAATATTCTTCACCGAATTTTTCCTTGTCTTAAGCGCTGCAATTTTGAAGTAATTCACGTTGATAATATGGTGGAACCCAACGAGCACGCATAGCAGTTTTCAAAGCAGCCCAAGTAGCTGGAACAGGATATAATCTACAATGTTCAGGCCACCAAACACATGCAAAGCTAGTGAAAGCA
>JAHIAM010009414.1:0-12358 GCA_021605205.1 Aegilops longissima
CGGGGGACCCAAAACATTGAGTATAGTCACAAGCGGGCCAGATCGGCAAAATAGTGAGTGTTGAGATAACCGTGCCACGGGGTTGTTAATGGAAATCACTGCGGGACCCCATGATAATAGTCCAAACGGGCCTGTCGGCAAACGTAGTGTTGATGGACAATCGCACCCGGGTTGTTTCGTAAATCACTCCGGACCCCAAAACGGTGAGTAATAGTCCAAAGCGGGCAATCGGCCAAAATCGAGTGTTGATGACCGACCTAAGCCGTCGGGGTTAGTTAATGGAAATCACTCCTGGACCCCAAAACGTGAGTAATAGTCCAGAAAGGGAGAATCAGCCAAAATAATAGTGTTGATGACCGACCGTAAAGGCACCGGGGTTGTTTTTGGAAATCCCGGGACAACAAAACGTGAGAATAGTACCAAGCGGCGAACCGTGAGTGTTGATGACCGATAAACACACCGGGGTTCATTAATCGTGGATATCCTAGACCCCAAACGGTGGTAGTAGTCCACAAGCGGACCGAATTTGGGCTGAGTGTTGATGACCGACACATAAAAGCACCCGGGGTTGTTAATCATAAATCACTCCGGGACCCCAAAACGTGAGTAATAGTACAAAGAGCGAATCGTCTAACGTGAGTGTTGATGACCGAAACCGGCGCAGGGGTTCTTAATCGTAAATCACTCCTGGACCCCAAAACGGTGAGTAATAGTCCACAAAACGGGCGAATCGGCCAAAATAGTGTGTTGGCCCGACACAAAGCCCCGGGGTTTGTTAATCCAAATCCCGGGACCACAAAACGTGAGTAATAGTCCAAGCAGCGAATGGCCAAAACTGTTAGTGTTGATGCCACCGTGCGCCCGGGGTTTGTTAATCGTAAATCACTTGGACCCCAAACGGTGAGTAATAATCCACGAAGCGGGAATCAGCAAAACGTAGTGTTGATGCCGACCGTAAAAGCATCGGGGTTCGTTAATGGTGGAAATCACTCGGATCGCCCGGTGAGTAATTGGCCATAACGGCGAAGCAAAAACTAGTGTTGATGACCGAAACGTACGCATCCGGGGTTCTTAATCTTGAAATCACTCGGGACCCCAAAACAGTGAGTAATAGTCCACCAAGCGGGCGAATCCGCTAAGCGTAAGTGTTGATGACGACATGTAAGCGCCCCGGGGTTGTTAATCGTAAATCACTCCGGACCCCAAACGTGAGTAATACCCACAAGCGGGCGGAATAGCCAAAATAGTGAGTGTTGATGACCGACGGCGCACCCGGGTTTTTAATCGTGGAAATCCTCGGACCACAAAACTGAGTTAGTCCAAGCGGGCAAATCGGCCAAACTGAGTGTTGGGAAACTGGCACCCGGGGTTGTTAATCTGGAAATACTCCGGACCAAACGTGGTAATAGTCCAAAGCGGGCGAATGGGCCAAAACTTGGTGTTGATGACCGCCGTGCCCCGGTTCTTAATCTGGAATCACTCGGGACCCCAAACGTGAGTAATAGTCCACCAGCGGGCAGAATCGAAAGTGGAGTGTTGATGAACCCGTAAAAGCCCGGGGGTTGTTAATCCGGAAATCACTCCGGACCCCAAAACATGAGTAATAGTCCAAAGCGGGCGAATGAAAAATTGAGTGTTGATGACGACACTGCACCGGGTTTTAATTTAAATCACTCCGGACCCCAAAATGGTAATATCACCAAAGGGGAAATCCTAAACTGAGTGTTGATGACGCCGTAAAGGCAACCGGGGTTGTTAATCTAAATCACTCGGACCCAAACGGTGAGTAATGTCAAAGCAGCAAAACGGCCAAAATGTGAGTGTTGATGACCGACACTACGCCCGGGTTGTTAATCTGAAATCACGGGACCCCAAAGCGGTGAGTAATAGTCCCAAGCGATCCCGAATGGCCAAAAGTTTTATTTGATGACCGACAAATAAGCGCACCCGGGGTTTGTTAATTGAAATACTCGGACCCCAAAATGAGTAATAGTCCATAACGGGCAAATCGAAATATGAGTGTTGATGACCGGGGCACCGGGTTATTAATCAATCACTCGGGACCCAAAAATAGTAATTGTTCAAACGGCAGAAAAGGCCAAAACTTTGAGTGTTGATGACCCATCGCGCAGGGGTTTTTCGGAAATCCTCCTGGACCCCAAAACATTGAGTAATCCAAAGCGGGAATCGGCAAAAAGTAGTGTTGATGAGACCTAAAAGCATCCGGGGTTCGTTAATCGGGAAATCACTCGGGACCCCAAACGTGAGTAATGTCCAAAACGGCCGAATCCTAAGCGAGTGTTGATGCCGACTAGCGCACCCGGGGTTGTTAATCTGGAAATCACTCGGACCCCCAAAATGAGTAATAGTCCAAACGGGCAATTAAAATTATGTTGATGAGACTTAAGCCCCCGGGTTAGTTAATGGAAATCACTCCTGGACCCCAAAACAGTGAGTAATATCCCAAGCGGGCGAAATCGCCAAAATAGTAAGTGTTGATACCGACCTAAGCGCCCGGGGTTATTAATGGAAATCACTTGGGACCACAAAGCGTGAAATAGTCCAGGAGCCAAACGTGAGGTTGATGACCGCCTAAAAAAGGGGTTTTTGTGGATATCACTTGAGACCCCAAAGCGGTGGTATAGTCCACCAAAGCGGATAAATCCCAAATAGTTTATACCGACACATAAAAACCGGGGTTGTTAATCTAAATCACTCAGGACCCCAAACGTGAGTAAAGTCACCAAAGCCGAATCGTCTAACGGAGTTTGATGGCCGTAAAGGCAGGGGTTTTAAATTAAATCATTAAAAACAGTGGTAATATCACAAACAGGCAGAATCGGCCAAAATAGTGAGTGTTGATGACCGACACATAAGCCCGGGTTTGTTAATCGGAAATCACGGGACCACAAAGCAGTGAGTAATAGTCAGCAAGCGAGCTAGAATGGCCAAACTTTGTGTTGATGACCGACCTAAGCGCAAGGGGTTTTTAATCGTAAATCACGGGACCCCAAACGTGAGTAATAATCCCGAAGCGGGTTAAATCAAAACGTGGTGTTGATGACCGACCGTAAAAGCATCCGGGGTTAATTAATGTGGGAATCACTCCGAGATCCCAAAAGTGAGTAATTGTCCATGGCGGCGAAAGCCAAAACGGTGTTGATGGCCGCATAAACGCCCCGGGTTATTAATCTAAATCACTCCGGACCCAAAATGAGTAATAGTCCAAAACGGGCAGAAGGCCAAAACCGTGAGTGTTGATGGCCGAACTAAAACCCGGGGTTCATTAATTGGAATCACTCGAGACCCAAAACGGTGAGTAATAGTCCACCAAGCGGGCGAATAAACGAGTGTTGATGACCGACCGTAAAAGCACCCGGGTTCGTTAATCGGAAAACTCGGGACCCCAAAGCGGTGGTAATAGTCCACGAAAGCGGGCAGAATAAAAGCAGTGTTGATGACCACCGTAAACACACCCGGGGTTGTTAATCTTAAATCACTGGGGACCCCAAAACGGGGTAATAGTCCACCAAGCGAGCGAATCGTCTAAGCGTGAGTGTTGATGACCGACCCGTAAGCCCGGGGTTGTTAATCGTAAATCACTCCGAACCCCAAAACGTGAAATGTCCACAAAGGGCGAAATCGGCCAAAATAGTGAGTGTTGATGCCGACACATAAGCACCCGTGGTTTGTTAATCCGAAATCACTTGGACCACAAAAAGGTGAGTAATATTTCCAGCGGAAAAGGCCAAAAGCTTTAGTGTTGATTGACCGGGGCACCCGGGGTTTGTTAATCGTGAAATCACTCCGGGACCCCAAAACGTGAGTAATAATCCACAAAGCATAGAATAAAGCGTGAGTGTTGATGGCAGTAAAAAGCATCAGGGTTAGTTAATTTAAATCACTCAGATCCCAAAACAGTGAGTAATTGTCCACAAGCGAGCGAAGCAACCAAAACTGTAGTGTTGATGACCAATAACGCATCCGGGTTCGTTAATCTTGAAATCACTCAGGACCCAAAGCGGTGAGTAATAGTCAAACGGGCGAAATCCTAAAGCTTGAAGTGTTGATTACCGACATATGCGCCGGGTTTCTTAATCTTGGAAATCACTCGGGACACCAGCGAGCAGAATCGTCTAAGCGAGTGTTGATGAACCAAAGCTGCGAGTTCGTTAATCGTGGAAATCACTCTGGACCCCAAAGCGGTGGTAATATCCAAAGCGGGCGAATCAAAAAGTGAGTGTTGATGACCGACCGTGCTGGGGTTGTTAATGTGGAAATCCTCCGGGACCACAAAACAGTGATAATAGTCCACGAAGCGGGCGGAATCGGCCAAAACCGTGAGTGTTGATGACCGACCTAGCGCACCGGGTTTATTAATCGTGGATATCACTCCGAGACACTAAAGCAGTGAGTAAGTAGTCCACCAAGCGGGCGAGAATCGGACAAGCTGAGTGTTGATGACCGACCGTAAAGCACCCGGGTTCGTTAATCATGGAAATCACTCCGGGACCCCAAAGCGGTGAGTAATCCACAAGCGGGCGAAATTGGCCAAATTGTGAGTGTTGATGACCGACCGTAACGCACCGAGGTTCGTTAATCTTGGAAATCACTCGGACCCCAAAGCGGTGAGTAATAGTCCACCAAAGCAGGCGAGATCGTCTAAGCTGTGAGTGTTGATGACCGACGTAATCGCGCACCCGGGGTTGTTAATCGTGGAAATCACTCCTGGACCCCAAAACAGTGAGTAATAGTCCACAAAGCGGGCAGAATCGGCCAAAATAGTGAGTGTTGATGACCGACACATAAGCGCACCCGTGGTTTGTTAATCTGGAAATCACTTGGACCCAAAACAGTGAGTAATATTTCAGCAAACAGAGCAGAATGGCCAAAAGCTGTGAGTGTTGATGACCGACACGTAAGCGCACTCGGGGTTTGTTAATCGTGGAAATCACTCCGGGACCCCAAAACAGTGAGTAATAATCCACAAAGCGAGGTGAGAATGGGTCAAAACTATGAGTGTTGATGGCCAAACGTAAGCGCGCAAGGGAGTTCGTTCATAAGTAAAATCAATCCGGACCCCAAAATAGTGGGTAATAGTACGCCAGCGGGCGAATCGGCCAATGAGTGTTATTATTGAGCCGTAGCGCTTGAGTTCGTTAATCTTAAATCCTCCGGGACTAAAGCGGTGAGTAATAATCGCAAGCAGGCGAGAATCGCAAAAACTGAGTGTTGGCCAGGACCGTCGCGCGAGGATGCGTTAATCATGGAAATCCTCGGGACCCCAAAAGCAGTGAGTAATAGTCCAAAATGGGCCAAAATAAATGGCCAGGTGTTGATGGTCAGGCACATAAAAGCGGACGCCGAGTTCCGATCATCGTGGAAATCACTCCGGGACCACAAAGCGTTGGAAATAATAATCCGCGAAGCGGGCCATTATCGGCCAAAACGGCGAGTGTTGATGGTAACCATAAACACACTCGGGGTTAGATTAATCGTAAATCACTACGGACCCCAAAACAATGAGTAATAAGTCAACAAGGCGGGGCGAGAATCAGCCAAAGCTGCGAGTGTTGATGGCCGAAACATAGTCGCACCCGAGGATTAGTTCATCATGGAAATCAATCCGGACCTCCAAATAGTGGGTAATTGTCCGCAAGCAGGCCAGAATCAGTCAGGTGTGAGAGTGTTGATGACCGACAAGCTAAAATACCGCGCGAGGTTAGTTCATAAATGAAATAAGCTCCCGGACCCCAAGGCGAGTGATGTAATAGTCCATGAAGCGGGCACGAATAGGTCAAAACAATGAGTGTTGATGACGACACATAAACGCCGCAGAGTTCGTTAATCGTCGAAATCACTCAGGACCCCAAAATAGTGAGTAATAGTCCACAAAGCAGGCGAGAAGCGGCAAAAGCCTTGAGTGTTTGATGGCGGACACGTAAATGCATCCGGGGTTCTTTAATCATGGAAATCACTCCCGACCCCTAAAGAAGTGAGTAATAGAGTCCAACAAGCAATGGGCCAGAATCGGCCAAATCTATGAGTGTTGATTGCCCGACCGTAAGCGGACCCGAGGGTTATGATATTGTGGAAATCACTCCGGGACCACAAAGCGATGAGTAATAGTCCATGAAAGCGGGCGAATCGGTCAAAACTTTGATTGTTGATGAGCGACAGTTACGCAGCTTTTGAGGTTAATTAATCGTGAAATCATTCTACGGACCCCAAAGCTGAATGATCACAATCCGCAAAGCGATCGCAGGTTGTAAAACTATGAGGTTGATGATAAGCGACCGTCGCGCGCAGGGTTTATTCATGGTGGAAATCAATCCCGGACCCCAAAGCGGTGAGTAATACATCCACAAAGCGGGCCAGAATCATTAAGAAACTGATATGTTGATGGCCGACACATTAAAGGGACCCGAGGTTCGTCAATCTTGAAATCACTCGGGACCCCAAAACGGTGAGTAATAGTCACGAAAGCAGGTTAGACTTGGCAATAAAGCCATGAGTGTTGATGGCCAGACACGCGAAGCACCTGTCGAGTTAATCAATTGTCAAAATCCTCCAGGACCCAAAGCAGGTGAGTAATAGTCCACAAAAGCGGAATGAATCAGCCAAAGTGCGCGAGTGTTGATGACCAAACACGTAGCCATTTACCCGAGGGTTCGTGTCATGGTAAATCCTCAGGACCCCAAAACAGTGAGTAATAGTCGCAAGCGGGCGAGAATCGTCCAAAACAGTGAGTGTTGATGGCACCCAACATAAGCGCCCAGGAGTTCGTTAATCGTCAAAATCACTCCAGGACCCAAAGCGATGAGTAATAGTCAACAAAGCGGGCGAATCAGTAAAGCGCGACGTTGTTGATCTGACCGTAAATAGCGCACCCGAGGGTTCGTTAATCATGAAATCAATCCAGACCCCAAAGCGGTGAGTAATAGTCCACCAAGCAGGCGGAATCGGTCAAAGGCTGCGTGTATTTGATTACGGACACGTAAAAGCGCACTTTTAGCGGGGTTAATTCATCATAAATCACTCACGGACACCAAAACAAGGAGTAATAGTCCACGCAAGCAGGCCAACTCGGCCAGACTACGTATATTGTTGACCCACGACCGTACATCGCCGCCGAGGTTCATTCAATCAATCGAAATCAATCTCGGACCCAAAATAGTGAGTAACAATGGTCCATGAAGCAGGCGAAATCGGCCAAAAGCAAAGAGTGTTGATGGCCAAACGTAAAAGCGCTTTGCCAAGTTTACGTCAATGGTAGAAATCACTCCGGGACCCCAAAGCGGTGAGTAATAGTCACACAAAGCGGGCCAGAAGCGGTATCTACGTGATGTTGATAGTAAACCGTAAGCGGACCATAAGGTTAAATCAATAAATGAAATCACTCCGGACCACAAAGCGGTGAGTAATAGTCCATGAAAGCAGGGCGGAAATCGGCCAAAACTTTGAGTGTTGATAGCGGATGCGTAGCGCTTCCCGAGGTTAGATTAATAAATTAAATCACTAACGGACCCCAAAACAGTGAGTAATAATCCAACGTGCGAATTGGCCAAAACTATGAGTGTTGATAATGAAACCATAAGCGCACCGAGGGTTCGTTAATCTTGAAATCACTCGGACCCCAAAGCGGTGAGTAATAGTCCGCGGGCAGAATCGCTAAAGCTGTGTGTTGATGACCGACATATAAGCCCCGGGGTTGTTAATCTTGGAAATCACTGGGACAAACGAGGAATCGTCTAACTGTGAGTGTTGATGCCCAAACTAACGCACCCGGGGTTGTTAATCGTTGAAATCACTCCTGGACCCCAAAACGGTGAGTAATAGTCCACAAAGCAGGCGAATGGCCAAAATAGTGAGTGTTGATGACCGACACGCGCCCGGGGTTTGTTAATCCCGGAAATCCCGGGACCACAAAACAGATAAAGTCAGCAAGCAGCGAATGGCCCTGTAGTGTTGATTACCGACACTAAGCCCCAGGGGTTGTTAATGTGGAAATACTGGGACCCCAAAACAGTGAGTAATAGTCCATGGCGGGCCGAATCAGCCAAACTATGAGTGTTGATACCGACAAATAAAAGCATCCGGGGTTGTTAATCAAATCCTCGGGATCCCAAAACAGTGTAATTGTCCATAAACGGCGAAAAAGGCCATGAGTGTTGATGACCGACATTAAGCCCCGGGTTGTTAATCTGGAAATCCTCCGGACCCCAAACGGTGAGTAATGTCCCGAAGCGGGCGAATCGCCAAAATAGTGAGTGTTGATGGTAAACCAAAACGCACCCGGGGTTGTTAATCATGGAAATCACCGGGACCACAAAACGGTGAGTAATAGTCCATAAAGCGGGCCAGAATCGGAAAACCGTGAGTGTTATGACCACCTAAGCGCACCAGGGTTCATTAATGTGGATATCACCGGACCCCAAAGCGTGAGTATAGTCCACCAAATGGACGGAATCAAAAACTTGAGTGTTGATGCGAACATAAAATCACCCGGGGTTGTTAATCATGGAAATCCGGACCCCAAAACAGTGAGTAATAGTACAAAGCAGGCAGAATCGTCTAAAAGAGTGTTGATGACCGACTAAGCGCCCCGGGTTGTTAATGTAAATCCTCCGGAACCCAAAACAATGAATAATAGTCCCAAGCGGGGAAATGGAAAAATGAGTGTTGATGACCCACATAAGCGCACCCGGGGTTTGTCAATCCGAAATCACCGGGACCACAAAGCGTGAGTAATAGTCAGAACGAGCTAGAATGGCCAAAACTGTTAGTGTTGATGACCACCCGCACCCGGGTTTGTTAATGGAAATCACTCGGGGACTCCAAAGCGTGAGTAATAATCCACGAAATGGGTAGAATCAAATTTGTGGTGTTGATGACCGACCGTAAAAGCATCCGGGGGTTAATTGAAATCACTCGAGATCCCAAAAACGTGAGTAATTGTCCATGAAACAGGGGAAGGAAAAGCGAGTGTTGATGCCGCACATAAAAGCATCCCGGTTGTTAATCTTGGAAATCACTCCGGGACCCCAAAATAGTGAGTAATAGTCCACCAAGCGGGCGAATCCGATAAATGAAAGTGTTGATGCCGACATAAGCCCCGGGGTTGTTAATCGTGGAAATCACTCTGGACCCCAAAGCGTGAGTAATAGTCCCAACGGGCGGAATCCCAAAATATGAGTGTTGATGCCGACGTAAGCCCCTGTGTTGTTGATGGTTAAATCCTCCGGGACCACAAACGAAATAGTCCACGAAATGGGCAGAATCGGAAAACCGTGAGTGTTGAGACAAATAAGCGCCCGGGGTTCATTAATTGGATATCCTCCGAAACCCTAAACGGTGGTATAGTCCACCAAGCGGGCGAATCGGCCAAACTATGAGTGTTGATGACGCCGTAAAAGCACCCGGGGTTGTTAATCATAAATCCTCGGGACCCCAAAACGGTGAGTTAGTCCACGAAGCAGGGAAATTGGCCAAAGCGTGGTGTTGATGACCGAAAAGGCCCCGAGGTTTTTAATCTTGAAATCCTCGGGACCCCAAAACGGTGAGTAATAATCCACCAAGAGCGAATGTCAAACTTAGTGTTGATAACCGACCGTGGCACCCGGTTTAGAATCGTGGAAATCACTCTTGGACCCCAAACGTGAGTAATAGTCCCAAAAGCGGCGAATCGGAAAATAGTGATTGATGGGAAAACTAAGGACCCGGGTTTGTTAATCCTTAAATCACGGGACCACAAAGCGGTGGTAATATTCAGAAGCGAGCAGAACCAAAACTATTATTTCATGAACATATACGCACCCGGGGTTTTTTAATGTAAATCACTCGGGACCCCAAACGATGAGTTAATCCACAAGCGGGTAGAATCAAAAACGAGTGTTGATGACCGACATAAGGGCCCGGGGTTTGTTAATCAAATCACGGGACCACAAACGGTGAGTAATATTCGAAGAGCGAATGGCCATGTAGTGTTGATGACCGACCGTAAAGCGCCCCGGGGTTCGTTAATCTTGGAAATCACTCGGGACACCAAGCAGGGAATTAAACTGAGTGTTGATAGACTAACGCCCCGGGGTTGTTAATCTAAATCATCCGGACCCCAAAACGGTGATAATTCCACAAAGCGGGCGAATCGGCCAAAATAGTGAGTGTTGATGGCCAACATAAAGCCCGGGGTTTTAATCCGGAAATCACTTGGGACCACAAAACGGTAATAGTCAGAAGCGGGGAATGGCCAAAGTGAGTGTTGATGACCGACAACGTGCCCCGGGGGTTCGTTAATGGGAAAATTCGGGTACCCCAAAATAGTGAGTGTTGATGATAGACTTGCGCTTTAAGGTTCGTTAATCGGAAATCCTGGGGACCCAAACAGTGAGTAATAGTCACCAAGGGGCCTGTTAAATTAGTGTTGATGACCGAAAGTGCACCCGGGTTCTTTAATCATGGAAATCACTCCGGACCCCAAAACGGTGAGTAATAGTCCAAAGGGGGATCGGCCAAAATCAGTGTTGATGACCGCATGTAAGCGCGTCGTGGTTTTTGTCTGGAAATCAATCCGGAACCCAAAACAGTGGGTAATTGTCCAAAGCGGGCGAATCAACAAAAATAGTGAGTGTTGATGACCGAAACGTAAACACCCGGGGTTTTAATCGTGGAAATCCTTGGGACCACAAAGCGTGAGTAATAGTCCACAAGCGGGCGAATCCGCTAAGCTAAAGTGTTGATGGCCCGACATGCCCCCCGGGGTTCGTTAATCTTAAATCACTCGGGACACCAACAGCGAATCGTCAAGCTGAGTGTTGATGACCGACAAATCGCCCCGGGTTGTTAATCGTTGAAATCACTCTGGACCCCAAAGCGGTGAGTAATAGTCCACAAAACAGGCGAATCGGCCAAAATAGTGAGTGTTATGAGCCATAAACGCCCCAGGGTTTGTTAATCCAAAAATCCTTGGGACCACAAAACAGGTAATAGTCGAAAACGGCGAATGGCCAAAATTGGAGTGTTGATTGAAACCGTAAACACCCGGGTTGTTAATCGTGGAATACTGGGACCCCAAAGCGGTGAGTAATAGTCCATGAAGCGGCGGAATCGCCAAACTATGAGTGTTGATGACCGACAAATAAAAGCATCCGGGTTCGTTAATCGTGGAAATCCTCGGATCCCAAAACAGTGTAATTGTCCATAAACAGCGAGAAAAAGGCCAAAACTTGAGTGTTGATGAGACATTAACGCACCGGGGTTGTTAATCATAAATCCTCCGGACCCCAAAACAGTGAGTAATGGTCCACAAGCGGGCGAATCGCCAAAAAGTGAGTGTTGATGGGACCGTAAGGCACCCGGGGTTCGTTAATCATGGAAATCACTTGGGACCACAAAACGGTGAGTAATAGTCCATGAAGCGGGCAGAATCGGAAAACCGTGAGTGTTGATGACCAAAGTAGCACCACAGGGTTCATTAATCGTGGATATCCTCGAGGACCCCAAACTGAGTATAGTCCACCAAGCGGACGGAATAAGCGTGAGTGTTGATGGGAACCATAAAATCACCCGGGGTTGTTAATCATAAATCACTTGGGACCCCAAAACGGTGAGTAATAGTACACCAAAGGGCGAAAGTCTAAAGCTGAGTTTGATGCCGACACGTGCCCCGGGGTTGTTAATGGGAAATCACTCCGGACCCAAAACAATGAAAATAGTCCACGAAGCGGGCAGAATGGCCAAAATAGTGAGTGTTGATGACCCGACACATAGCCCCCGGGGTTTGTCAATCCAAAAATCCGGGACCACAAAATGAGTAATAGTCAGGGCAGCTAGAATGGCCAAAAGGTTAGTGTTGATGCCAAACTGCCCCGGGGTTTTTAATCGTGGAAATCACTCGGGACTCCAAAGCAGTGAGTAATAATCCACGAAATGGGTGGAATCAAAACTTGAGTGTTGATGACCGACAAAAAGCATCCGGGGTTGTTTCGTGGAAATCACTCGAGATCCCAAAACGTGAGTAATTATCCATAACAGCGAAGGGCCAAAATGAGTGTTGATGGGCCATAAAAGCATCCGGGTTGTTAATCTTAAATCACTCGGGACCCCAAAATAGTGAGTAATAGTCCACCGCGGGCAGAATCCATAAAGCTGAAGTGTTGATGACCGACTTACGCCCCGGGGTTGTTAATCGTGGAAAATCACTCCTGGACCCCAAAGCGGTGAGTAATAGTCCCAAGGGGGAATCACCAAAATAGTAGTGTTGATGACCGACCTAAAGCGCCCCTTGTTGTTGATCGTGTAAATCCTCAGGACCACAAAACTAAGTAATAGTCCAGAAATGGGCGAGAATCGGCCAAAA
>JAHIAM010009415.1:0-12608 GCA_021605205.1 Aegilops longissima
TCGGTACGGCATGGCATACATAATAGATCCTATGGCTGGGCATGGGGATGACACTCATCTCTTCTTTATCTTGGCTGGTGGGGCATTGAGGAGCTCAATCTCACACCTTACAATAGGAAGAACCCTTTTTGGACTGATCCATATTGAACTTCTTCAATATCTTATCAAGGTATGTGCTTTTGGAAAGACCTATGAGGCGTCTTGATCTATCCCTATAGATCTTGATGCCTAATATTAAAACTTCTTCAAGGTCCTTCATTGAAAAACACTTATTCAAGTAGGCCTTAATGCTGTCCAAAGTTCTATATCATTTCCCATCAAAGTATTCATCTACATATAATATGAAAATGCTCTGGCTCCCACTCACTTTCTTTAAAGCGGGCTTCTCCATAAGTGCATAAACCCAAAGCTTTGATCATCTCATCAAAGCGAATGTTCTAAACTCGAGATGCTTCCGGCCCATAAATGGATCGTTGGAGCTTGCATACCTTTTAGCATTCTTGGGATCGACAAAACCTTCCGGCTGCATCATATCGTTCTTCCTTAAATAGCCGTTAAAGAATGCGTTTTGGCATCCATTGCCATATCTCATAATCATAGTATCGGGCAATTGCTAACATGATTGGACGGACTTAACCGCTTACGGGAGAAAGTCTCATCATAGTCAACCCCTTGAACTTGATAACCCGCGACAAAGTCGAGCTTTATAGATGGTAACATTTCCATCGCGTCATCTTCTTCTTAAAGATCCATTTGTTTTCTATCCTCGCCGATCATCCGGGCAAGTCTTCAAAGTCCATACTTTGTTTTCATACATGGATCCTATCTGGATTGCATGGCTTCAAGCCATTTGTTGGAATCTGGGCCCGCCATCGCTTCTTCATAGTTGAAGGTTCACCATTGTCTAACAACATGATTTCCAGGACAGGGGTTGCCATACCACTCGGTGTGGAGCGTGTCCTCGTGGACCCTAAGTTTGTAACTTGATCCAAGTACCTTGATCATCATAATTCTTCCTCTTGGGTTGGTGCTGGCACCCGGGAACATCTTCTGACTCCTTCTCACGGTTCAAGAAGGTAGTACTTCATCAAGTTCCCTTTCCCCCACTTCTCTGAAAACTCTTTCTCCGAAAAGGACCCGTTCTTGGCAACAAAGATCTTGCCTTGGATCGAGGTAGAAGTATACCCAATGGTTTCCTTGGGTATCCTATGAAGGCATTTTTCCGACTTGGGTTCGAGCTTTTGGGTTGAAGTTTCTTGACATAAGCATCGCATCCCCAAACTTTTAAAACAGCTTAGGTTTCTTCCCAAACCATAATTCATACGGTGCCGTCTCAGCGGTTTAGGCGGTGCCCTATTTAAAGTGAATGTGATGTCTCTAGGCGTATCCCCAAAATGATAGCGGTAAATCGGTGAGACATCATAGAACCCATATCCAATAAAGTGCGATTTACGTTCGGACACACCGTTCGCTGAGGTGTTCGGTAGGTGAGTTGTAATTATTCCACATTTCCTTAAGTGTGTACCAAATTTTGACTTAAATATTCTCCTCCACGATCTGATCGTAAGAACTTTATTTTGGTCCGGTTGATTCTCTACCTCATTCTGAAATTCCTTGAACTTTTCAAAGGTCTAGACTTGTTTTCATCAAGTAGACATACCCATATCTACTCAAGTCAATCGGTTAGAGTGAGAACATAACGATATCCTCCATGACCTCAACGCTCATTGGACCCACATCGGTATGTATGATTTCCAATAAGTTGGTTGCTCGCTCCATTTTCGGGAAGCAGTCTTGGTCATTTGCCCATGAGGCATGGTTCTCATGTTAAATGATTCATAATCGAGAGACTCTAAAGTCCATCGGATGGAGCTTCTTCATCCGCACCAATGTGACCAAAGCGGCGTGCCACAAGTATGTGGGACTATCGTTATCAACTTTACATTTTTTGGTATTCACACTATGAATATGTTAACATCACGTTAATTCATTAAGAATAAACCATTGACCATCGAGGCATGACCATAAAACATATCTCCATATAAATAGAACAACCATTATTCTTGGATTTAAATGGTAGCCATCTCGTATAAGCGAGATCCGGATACAATGTTCATGCTCAAAGCTGGCACTAAATAACAATTATTGAGGTTTAAAACTAATCCCGTGGGTAAATGTAGAGGTAGCGTGCCGGCGATCACATCGACCTTGGAACCATTCGGCGCGCCCGTCACCTGTCCTTCGCCCGATCTCCGTTATTCCGCGCTCCCTTTGAGTTACAAATATGAGCAAGGGCACGGTATCAAATACCGGGAGCTACTCATCGGTAAGGTACACATCAATTATTGTATATCACATATACCTTTAGTGTTGCCGGCCTTCTTGTCCGCTAAGTATTTAGGGCAGTTCCGCTTCGGTGTCCCTTCCCTTGCAATAAAAGCACTTCTCTCGAGCTTGGGTCCATTCTTTGACTTCTTCCGGCAAGGGCTTCCGGGCGACAATTCCTTGCCGTCCTTCTTGAAGTTCTTCTTACTCTTGCCTTTCTTGAACTTAGTGGTTTTATTCACCATCAACACTTGATGTTCCTTTTTGATCTCTACCTCTGCTGATTTCAGCATTGAATATACCTCAGGAATGGTCTTTTCCATCCCCTGCATATTGAAGTTCATCACAAAGCTCTTGTAGCTTCGGTGGAAGCGGCGAAGGATTCTTCAATAACGCGTCATCGGAGATTAACTCCCGGTGAGTCAGCGGTTGGAACCGGAACATTTTGAGTATGTGCTCCGGCGAACTATTTTCCTCCATCTTACAAGGAAGAACTTTCGGAACTTATCTCTCGACCGGGCATGAGCTTGGAAAACCATTTTCAGCTCTTGAACATCTCATATGCTCCGTTTGCTCAAAACGCTTTTGGAGCCCGGTTCTAAGCTAAAACATGCCGCCTTTGAAGAGGAGTAATCATCATTCGAGACTGCCAAGCGTCCATAAAGTCTTGGTTCTCAGGATGGGAGCTTCACCTAGTGGTTCTTCTAAGACATAATCTTTCTTTGCAGCTATGAGGATGATCCTCGGTTGGACCCATCCGTTATAGTTCTTTAATCATCTTTCAACTTGGTTTTCTCTAGGAATGCGTTGAAGTTGAGGTGGACATGGCGTTGGCCATTTGATCTACAAGACATTTTGTAAAGATTTTAGACTAAGTTCATGATAATTAAGTTCATCTAATCAAATTATTTAATGAACTCCCTCGGTTGAACATCCCTCTAGTCATCTAAGTGATACATGATCCGAGTCGACTAGGCCGTGTCCGATCATCCGTGGGCGGACTAGTCATCATCGGTGAACATCTCCATGTTGATCGTATCTTCCTCCGACTCATGATCGACCTTCGGTCTCTTGTGTTCTTGCGCCCTCGATCCTATTCTCCCGTGTGGCCGACTTGAGGCATAACCGCATTGAAAGCAATTATAAGTGAGGTAATCTTCACACAACCCATGTAATACATAAGGGAAAAGATACATAGTTGGCTACGATTCCCACTTCCAGTTACATAAATAAACATCCATCATTGATTACACTCAAGGTCCGACTCGGAACCAAAATAAAGAAATACCCCAAATGCTACAGGATCCCGATCGTCCCAAGCTGGGCTCCACTCTTGATCATCGGGAAAAAGACACATAAGTGACCACGTTCCTCGTCGAACTCCCACTTGAGCTCGGTTGCATCACCTGCCAAGCATCGTCGGCTGCAACTGTTTTGGTAGAATTGAGTCACGGGACTCGGCAATCTCACACCCGAGATCAAGACTATTTAAGCAAGGAAGACGAGTTGTAAGGTGGAGCTCAAAGTGACTAATATATGGTGGCTACATTCCAAAAAAGGCGAAGAGAAGAAAAGCAAGCATTGTGAAGCTAGTAGCGATCAAAAGTGATCTGAACTACTTCGTCAAACATTACTCCAACACCGTGTTCACTTCGGACTCCGCCCGAGAAGAACCATCCGGTTACACCTTGATTGATGTTATTTTAGTTGAGGTCAACCGGGTTTTTCAACGGACATTAACAAATTCCATCGCCTCATAACGGAGCACGGCTTTGAAAGATAATACCCTGCGGGTGTCCCAACAACCCATTATAAGCTCTCACGGTCAGCGAAGGATATTCCTTCTCGGGAAGACCCGATCAATCTCGAATCCGGACTATAAGACATTTCACAATAAAACAAGACCAACAAAACCGCCCGGAATGCCGACAAATCCCGATAGGAGCTGCAATATCTGTTCTCGGGGCACCGGATAAGCGGGTCGGAACGGCGTAATCCAAGTTGCCAAGGAATGGTCCCCCGGTGCTCTAGTTTGGAAACGCTCGAAGGAAGCGGCGGGGGTTTAAATAAAGATGACCCTCGGGCTCATGAAAACCGGGAAAAAAGGCTTGGGTGGCAAATGGTAAAACCAAAAGGTGGGCCTTTTGGAGGAGTCTTATTCAAAGCGGTGTCAAGGGGTCCATAAATCCTTAACCGTGTAAGGAGCGGAAATCAAGGAACATAACAGGTATGGCGGAAACTAGGGTGGCAAAGTGGAACAAAACACCAGGCATAAGGCCGGCCTTCCACCTTTACCAAGTATATAGATGCATTAATTATAGCAGATATATATTGTTATCCCCAACAAGTAAACATGTTCCAACAAGGAACAACATCTCCATGTTCAACAAGGAACAAACTTCATCTTCACCCAACAGCGCTATAAGAGGGAGCAAAAGCGGTAACATAGCCAATCAGGGTTTGCTGGAAAGGATGGTTAAGGGGCTGACATGGCAATATGGGTGGCATGATAAGCAAGTGATAGGCATCGTAGCATAGGCATAGCAAAAGGCGAGCATCTAGCATAGCAAAGATAGAAGTGATTTGAGGGTATGGTCATCTTGCCTGCAAAGTTCTCGAGTTGTCAAGCTTGATCCCGTAAGCGTTCTCAACAGGTTCCTCGTTCCGTACTGTCTCCGGCTCTACCCAAAGCAAGAACACAAACAAAGGAACCACAATAAATCCGGTGCAATGCAAAGCAACATGATGCAAAACATGACATGATATGCGAGATGTGATATGCAATGCGTATCAGGCGCTCGGAAGGAAAATGATGAACCAGGCATCAACTTGCAAACCAAGTATGCTGCTGGAAAGATGAGATGATTTGGTTGAAATCGATATAAAGATCACGGAATCGGATGGGTTTGCAAATGACAAGCAAAACAAGAATGGCACAAATCTGCCATTAACGCATGATGCCACAAAGCAACAAGAAATTAAGCTACTGCACCCAAAGCGTACCAACAAAGCACATGGCAGTGATCTACTCAAGATGCTTGAAAAAAGATGATCACTGAGCTCGGCTAAATCACATCATAACAGGTTCAAACAAGCATGGCAAAAGTGCAAAAAATATCTTTGGACATGGCAAAAACAGCATCGAGGAAGCAATGTTGAGCAAGAAAACAACATTACAGGAACTTATAATAGCAAAACAAGGCATGGCATGAATCTACTCAAAGCATAGAACAAAAGTCCCTTACTGGCCAATAAGCCAAAAAGGATCAGAAAATATAGTAACACCCATGTCAAAATGGCAAGTTTAGTTAAAGATTCACAACATGGCATGTCAAAAACAGATAACAAGTAGGCATGTTTAAGGCTCAAGCACTCACTACGAGCCTTACATGAAAAACTAAGCATATATACATCAAAAGACATAGCATAGAAGATATACATGGCAAGAACAACATCATAGCATACGGGATCAACCACAACAACCTTGGCAAAATTGAATAACATGTAACCAATCTGCCGAGGAAACATTTTATAGCAAAAGTAGGCCGATTGACTCAAGCTATGGACTCCATAATTGCAAAAAAGGCATGGATGGAGAGCATAACCATATGTTCAAAACATCCTTACAAGTATCTCAAAATATGCATGGATCTCTCGGTAGCATCAAGTTAACATGGCATCAAAATATCGCCAAAACAGGGCTGAAATCAGCAACATCAGGAAGCCTACTTTGCATGCTTTGCTAGTCACCACATAGATCACAAAAATACATGGCATACACCCTGAAAGATGGCATGGCATATTACAAAACACATTGGACTCAAATTCATAGGGTGCACACATCAATCATAGCAAAAATAACAAAAGTGCATGTTACTTTAAAAGCGAAACTAACATCCATAACCCTCTTCTAACAGCATTTCGGCATCAAATGAGCTCAAATGAAAATGAATCAATGAGATGAAATGATCTACTCTTGAGGGAACATTTTGACATATTAACGCCAAAAGCAGACTCGGGCACGGAGTTATGATCGTTGAAAATGCCACAAATAATCACGAAACAAAACTTAGGCAATTTTGAGGGGAAGAAGTCAACCCAGGGCTCATTGGATCTGGCGGATCCGTCGGCGTGGGACTTCCCTTGGCGGGCAGGGGAGGCGGCCAAGGGCAGGGCCCACCGGGAAAGGGACGGAGGCAGGGGCGGGGCTGTTGAGCCCAGATGGTGGCCGTCTTGGATGGTGGCCAGTGGGAATGGCCCGGCCGGCGGGTGTGATGGCGCCAAGGCCTTGGTCAGGCCGGAGATCCTGGCAAGGCGGAAGGAAAGCCTTGGGCCGGAGGGGCCGGGTGTGGCCTTGAGGAGGCGGCCCTTGGGCCAGGCGTGGGGGTGGCCAGGCAGGCGGCCGTTGGTAATTTGGCCGATTAAAGCGTGGGGAAATGGGGGATAAGGGGTTTGGACCCATTTGGAATGGGGTGCTTAAATAGGCATAGGGCTAGGAGAGTCCAAATGAGGTGTTTTTCGCCCACGATCGTGATCGAAGACGGAGAAACATGGAAGTGACTTAGATGGGTTATCGGGCTGTTTTGAAGGGGTTGGGCTGCAACTTAAAGAGGCCTTTTGGAGATCCGGTTAACCGTTGGAGTACCAAAGGAGCTCCAAATGACCGAAACTTGACGGTGGTATACCAAACCACTTGACAAACCTCGGTCCATTCGAAAGTTTAGTACCGCTCACGGAAAAACGTAAAAGGGGCCGGGGGGGACATAGGGTGCGGATTGCAAAGCGGACAACGGGAAAAATGCCGGAATCATGAGGCGAAACGTATACAAATCCGATGCACATGATGACATGATATAAAATGCATGACATGGACAAAATGCAAAAAAGGAAAAAAAACCCACGGAGGAATATCATATCACAATGCGAAAATGGCAAGAGTTGGAGTTACAAATGGAAAGTTACATCCGGGGTGTTACAACACTCCACCACTACAAGAGGATCTCGTCCGAGATCTAGGACTGAAAGAACTCCGGATATTTGGACGGAGGTGATCCTCGGCGCTCGGGTGGCTTCACGGTGGAATGGTGTGACCACTTCACTTTCAATTTGATTGACTTTTTGCGAGTCTTGCGCTCGGTTTCTTCAAGAATAACAGGGGTGCTCATGATAAGAGATCTTCTTGAAGGTCAATTTCTTGAAGTTGATAGTGCGTTCAAGGTCTTGAAGCACTTGCAAAGGTGACACGTGAAACACATCATGCGGCGAAGTTGGGGAGCTCAAGTTGATAAGGCGAGATCGCCTCTTTTGCCAATGATCTTGAAAGGACCCCGTATCTGGGGCAAGCTTCCTTTGATACGAAGCGGCAGTGCCTTTCATTGGAGAGGGAGGTGGAACATGGTCTCCGATTTCAAAAGCCACATCACGGTGCTTGTCATCATAATAGCTCTTAGAGCGATTGGGGCTTTGAATTCTCACGAATGACTTTGCACATTTTACCTTGTGATCAAGTCATTGCCAAAAGTTGGCGTTCACTTCTCGGACCAATTGAGAAGGATCGGCACTTTACGCCATAGGAATTTGAATGGGGCCTTGCCGAACTTCCGGAAGCTGTTGTTGTGGAGAACTTCGGCATATGGAAGACAATCTTCCACTTCAAACCGAAGGAAATGACACAAGCCCAGCATATCTTCAAGGATTTGATTAACTTTTCGACTTGGCCCACTTGTTTGAGGATGGAAAGCTGTCTTTAAAGCGAATGTTGGTGCCCATCCGAAAAATCCCAAAACTTGGAGGTAAAGATGCTGCCCGTGCGAAGAGATCACTTGTGGAATGCCGTGCAAGGAGACAATCTGGAGGTGTATAGCTGCCATTTGAGCTGTTGTGATAGATTCTTTGATAGGAAGAAAATGAGCCACTTTAGTAAGCTTGTCAATGACCAAGAAGATAGCATCATTTCCCGCTTGGACTTTGGAAAACCAGTCCAAATCCATTTGATATGATCAAACTTCCATTCGGAATAGCAAGAGGTTGAAGGAGACCACTGGTCTTTGGTGTTACCCTTTTTAACTCTTTGCGGACATCACATTCATTCACGAATTGAGCAATTTTCGCTTCATTCCCGTCCACCAATATGCTGCTTGAGGTCATGGTACATCTTTTACTTCCGGGATGAATGGATAGAAGCGGTTGTGCCTCGTTCATAATGACTTTCGTAGATCACCCTTTGGAACCACAATCCGGTCCTCGAAGAAAAGAAATCTTTGTCATCAATGTGGAAGCACTTGTATTTGGAAATGCCCTTGTCGATACCACGTTTCACCTTTTCACCATGGCATCCGAAGTTGAGCCTCACAATCTGATCTTCCAAAGTAGGAGAAGCGATGAGGTTGGCAAGAAAGCCTTGAGGAACAACGAAGATTCAGGCGGAAAGCTTCAGGAGATCCGGTTGGAAGGGCTTGAGGATTAGGCCAATTGCGATAAGCCTTCCGCTCAAAGCATCGCAATGACATTGGCCTTGCCGGAGTATATTCAATACTTGGGTTGTACTCTTGAATCATTTCGACCCATCAGTCACTTTGAGGTTGAGGTTGGGTTGAGTGAAGATATACTTGGGCTCTTGTGATCGGTGAAAATGTCCACTTTCCTTCCCAACAAGAGATGTCTCCCGTTATCAAAGCATGGACAACTGCCTAACTCAAGATCGTGAGTGGGGTAGTTCTTTTCGTTGGGCCGGTTGATGGAGGTATAGGCCACAACCTCTTCTCTTGCATTAACACAGCACGAGACCTTGAAGAAAGCATCCGAGAAAACTTCAAATGGCTTGGATTCATCGGGAGGGTTAAGGCAGGGGCTGTGGAGTTTCTCTTTGAGGTATTGAAAACAACGTCACCTCGGGGAAGGGACATACTTCACATGCTTGGAGGAGGTTGGAAAGAGGCTTTGCAATCTTGGAGAAGTTCTCAATGAATCTTGAACAATAGCTTGCAAGACCAAAAACTTAAGGCCTTGACAACGAGGAGGTTCCCAATTCACAATTGCGGACACCTTCTCGGGATTAACTGGATTTGGCGGAGATGATATGACCAAATAAACACTTCATCAAGCCAAAATTCACATTTGGAAACTTCCATAAATTGATGCTCTCGAGCTTGTCTAGCACCAATAAATGTTTGGCATGATCCTTCTTATTCTTGGAAAGACCAAAATATCATCCGGATAGACCAAGGCAAATTCATTGGTGTAGGGGTTTGAAGATGAAGTTCATCATCCGAGAGAATGTTGGAGGAGCATTGGAGGCGAAAGACATGACGGTATATTCATAAGAACCAAAGCTTTTACGAATCTTTGTCTTGGGAATATCTTCCACGAATGCGAATCGATGATAAATTCTGAAGGTCAAGCTTGGAGAACACTTTAGCACCTTTGAGTTGCTCGAAAAGCTCATTGATGTTGGGAAGTGGATACTTGTTCTTGATTGTCTTCTTATTCAATGGGGTGTCGGCCAAAAGTGGTCCGTGCCATCCTTCTTCTGGACAAAAAACACCACAACCCCAAGGAGATGAACTTCGGTCGATCAAACCAGGCGCTCTTGTTCATCGAGCTGCTTCTTCAATTCCTTCAGCTCATCGGTCCAAGCTTGTATGGGCGCTTGCAAAGCGGGTTGATGCGGGCTCAAGATGAATACGAATTCAAGCTGGCGATGGGAGGCATGCCGGAAGCTCTTACGGAAAGACATCTTGGTACTCACAAGCGGTGGAATCGAGAGATAATCAATTGCCCTTCTCATTGAGGAAAAAACAATGGTTTCATCACCGGTAGATGATCACATCATTAGAAGAGTGAGTCAATTGAATTTCCTAGCACAATCAAGTGAGCTTTGTCTTTGAAAACCGATCCATCCAAGAAAAGATCAATATCCGAGTCACCAAGGACAAATGGTTTAGAAAAAATCTATAATCGCCCATCTTGATAAGAAAGAATATTAGTTGGCTCTCATTGACTTCCCGGACAATCCCAAAGGTTTATCCAGGTAAGACCAAGAAAAATCATTCTTTGCAAAAACGATCTTGACATGAAACAATGCGATGCACGGTATCAAATAAGACTTTTAGGAATATCATTAAGAAGATTACCCATTATCACATCGGTGGATTCCTCCGCTTGAGCTGCATTCATCATATTCACCTTGGCATGCTTTGGATTATGCTTGACCAACGCATTCTGGAAGATTTCCACGGGAGGAGGGGGAAGGCCTTTGGTTGAAGCCTTGTTAGCATAGTGACCTTTCTCTGACATTTGTTGCAAGTCACCTCGAGAAGGGACGGTGGTAAGGGCATTTGTCTTTGGAGCTTGAGAATTTGACTTGTTACGATGCTTTGGGTTGGGTGGGTGGGAAGATCCACGGCCACCGAGTTCTTCTGGCGATAAGGGTGCGGGGGGAGGAGGAGGAAGGTAGAACTTCGCTTAGCTGCCACTTGAGAGGGAAGAAGACTGAACTGCATCCTGATTCTCTTCTTGAAGCCTCACATTTGAGTGGGCCTTCTTGATGCCATGTTGTAGAATTCATCATACTTTTACGGCTCAAAAAGCACAAGAGCTAATTGCAGATCTTCTCTCGGACCACCTCTGAATTGATAGATCATACTCTTTTCATCGAGGGACGTCTTGCTTAGCATGGCGAGTTTCAGGAACTGGATATTGTATTGATACAGACATGTTGCCTTGCTTGAGATTCGGAACTCCTCCGCTTGCTCTCAACAACACTTTTGAATGTGGTGAGCTCACGAAATCTCGTGGAACTCATCGAGGTAATGACACGACCTCCTCTGGAATCTTTGTATTGTTGGTACCACTCAGCGCTTGGTCCTTGAGTTGAAGCGATGCAAACTTGAAAAAGTCCTCGTGCGACATTGCTGCATTCAAAATGCTTGCGATGTCCACAAGCCAATCGTCGGCGTCGTGGCCTCGACCGAAGCTGAAAGACTTGGCTGATTAGCGAGGCGGTGAGAGTAGCAAAGTGCGGCTGGTTGTTGCCTTGACCATGATTTCCTTGAATGCCTTGCCCTTGATGCAGCTCTTGCAAGGTTGCAAAATCATCGAGCATTGGCATTGGTGGCTGCCATGATAGCTTGCCGGGCCTCCGGAGGCGGAGGTGGAGGTGGAGGTTCGGTGATTCCCTTCATTGCGTTCCGGATTACGGGCGTTGGCGGAGCCATCTGAAGGGTGACATCCGTTAGCACTTGATGAGCAGATAGACAAGTTGAATCAGCGGATAGAAATTGCAACATATAGTCTTCACAATAAACATTCGAACAAAGATGAGCGAATGAATTCCAAAAGCTAACATCACCGTCCATTAAGGTGAAAGCCACTTAGATAAAGGTATGGAATCACCATCGCCTTTGAAACAACTCGAATATCACTGAAAACAAAACAAAAGATTGGCTTCTAGAATAGCGGAACAAACACATGATAGAATTTTGCCCAAAGTGTTACGTGGTGGGGCCCCTGAGACACGACGTCTGCGGGCGTCACGAATGACAAACAAGGCGTCCCGAATCAGCATAGCCAAGGATTCTTTAAGGCGCCTCGCGACCACTTTAAATCGGACCGTGGATGGGCGGACCACTAGGCGTTGGACCCCAATCTCAAATCATACATCTGTTGGAAAGATATCACATAAGCTACTAAATTCCCACCTATAAACTCCGAAACTTTACGGTTATGCAATCTGGTGTTGGAGGATACTGGGGACACAAAATATATCACCCAAACTAACAATACATAGATCTTTGTATCCATCCGTCAACACATAACAAGAAACCCGGAAATCGTGTACCTCGACCTTGAAAAGCATCCGTTATCTGAGTCATGGCAATACTCGAGCTTCGCCCGATCTTTGGGTTATCGGGGTTATCTCACCAACAACTGCACAAAAGAGATTTCGATGTCGGCAAATCTCGGTATTCGAGCGCTAGCGATAAAATTGTGGCGACAACACCTCGGAGCTCAACTCCCGGGACACGCCACAACCCCTAAATGTCGGGAGGCACCAAGAACAATGTTCTCGTCACAAAACCATCGGAGCGATTCCAAGATACCAGCGTGATCCTAAAAAAATTTAGTGAAATTTGAGGAGAGGAAGTCAATACTTCTCGTCGGGGAGACCTCACGGAATGCAGAAGGATGGGGAGTAAAAGAATCCTACTCTCCGATATATATAATCCTAAGACTCAAAACATTTTCCATTCTAGACTCAACAACGACAAACAATCAAGTAGGGG
>JAHIAM010009417.1:0-10451 GCA_021605205.1 Aegilops longissima
TCTTGGAGTTCTCCGGACACCACCGAAAAGACCAAGCCGAGGCGATATAGTCCTATGCATTTCTAGGAACTTTTGGTAACTTGTTGCCAAGGGGAAAAAATGTATAGATCATAAACCGAGAGAGAGAGAGAGAGAGAGAGAGAGATTGCTTTTTCTCTCTTGTCTTCTTAGTTGAACTGTTTGCTTTTGGTTTCTTGAGATACTATGCTTTTACTGTGAGACATTGATGATCATGTGTTTGATCATAAGCTACATAAGCTTGTTATGATATTATCTTACTTATCCTTATATGATCATTCACTTTGCTTGGTGATGAGTGCATGTATTCAATCTTTATTATTTTGGCGCTCCACCAAGATGTATGTGACATGGAAGAGTAACCCATGAACCTAATTCCTTGTGCATTTGCAGTCCAAATGTAACATCCCAAATTTCCTATTTGGAATGTTTTACAATTATAGCTAAGCATCCTATGCATCCTGTTTGAATTTGAATGCCATTTGGAGTTTAGAGAAAATTGAGTTTTGAATTTGAATTCAAACTTTGGCAAGTGGGAAACATTTCAAAAACTAAGCTGATAAATACTTGATCAAAAGTATGAGAGGAGCAAACATGACACTCCAAAATATCGGAGGAAAACTTTGCCAAAGATTTGGATTCAAATCTGAATTTTATTTGAATTTGAAAAAATGGATTTTTATAAAGTTTGGATTTTCCTTTGAAAAATGTTCAAATGAAAGGAATATTCCCTGATCATTTTGGTATATATATACCCTATATAAAATATTTATATATATTAAGTTATACTCTGTTTTGTTTATTTTAAAAAATAAATAAAAAAAGAAAAACCCCAGTGCGCCCATTTGGCCCAGCCCAGCCGCCCCCTACCAGCCAGCCGGCCCGGCCGGCCACCAGTGAGGCCGACCAGCGGCCCGACCTCCCCTTTGAACCCCTTTGGCATCGGCCAACCGCCTCGCCCCTCTCCCTCTCTGGCCGTGGGCCTCGCCCCATCTTCTTCCTCGCCCGCACGCCGTGCCGCCCTTGGATCGCGGATCGAAGGATCAGGATCCGTCGCCTGATCGCCCAAAGCCGTCAGGCCACGGCTATAAAGCCGACCCCCCCCCTTTTATTTCCCCCTAGCCTCGCGAGCCCTCTCCTCTCTCTCCAGAACCGCGGAGCCAGTTCCCCGCCGCCTAGACCACGCCACCCCAGCGCCACAGACCCTCCTCGAGCTCCCGCATCCATCGGCTACTTCCCGACCTCGGCCCGGAGCCCTGCGCACTCTCGCCGCCGCCCGCGCCGTCAGACGCGATGAAGTCGGGAGACCTCCTCCCGTCCGATCTCAAGCAGACGGCTGAGATGAACCAGAAGAATCGTTTTATAAAAGACCGGCCAGTTCTTTCCGGTTTAGTATTAGTTAGGTTTTATTTTAGCCGGTCCGTTTAGTTTAACCTAGGGCCCTTTTAGACTATATTCGCCTAGTGCAGTTTAGGCCCATTAGGCCTTTTTCTTTTAATTTCATTTTTCTGTTTTAGCAGAATAGTTTCATTTTGAAAAATTCATATCTTTTATTCTGTTTATTATTTTAGGTGATTCTTTTTTGTTGGTTTGCAAATTTTATGTAGTTTCTGTAGAATATATATTTAGCTATGTTAAAATTAATTAAAATTGCTTTAATTTAGTTTTAGTCAGAATAGTAAATCTGCTATAACTTGAGTTAGAAAAATTATTTTGGATGATTCTTTTTGTCCCAACTTTATTTTGGCATTGCCAAACCATAGGAATTAAATTGGGTATTTTAGGATTAATAAAAAATAGTTTTAAGCAGAATCCTATTAATCCTAATTAATTAACTAGCTCTGTTTTCCTAATATTTTAATTAGTAAATAAATTTATTTTTAACTTGTGGTTGGTTATTCTAGGATAGTTTCATCACTCTAGTAGATGAACTTTTATTTATAATTAATAAAAGTTTTATTTTATTTTTCTTAATAGAAATTGGATTAGGCCTAATAAGTTTTATAATAGCTTTTAAATTAATTCTTTTTGCTCCTAGTTGCTTAGTGAATCCTTTTCTTAAGTTAACCTAAAACCTGATTAGGTTATGTTGAGTAAATTTTATTATATAAAAACTATTCTAGTTATTGTTTGAAGTAGGAAAAAAATTTGAGTGGGTTTTCTTTGAGTTTTCCTTTGGAATTTGCTTGTTGGTTTTGGTGTGTTACTTGTTATGCTATTTTGTTATGTGATCCCATTGCTATTGCTTATTGTGATTTGTTTGTCTTGGTAGAGTTTAGGGTCTGAACCTTGCTACTCGACTCTTTAGCTTCGAGGATCATCGGCAAGGCAAGTTTTGATCATGTTATTTTTATACCTATGTTTTTGTGCATTAGAATTGTCACCCCCACCATGCATGCAGTAGTTGAAATCTTGAAGTCATTAAACTTGAGTAGTATCATGTGGTAAGAACCAATCCCTTGTTACCATGACCCGGGGAAGTAGTTTACTTTGCTATGCTCGTGAAGCGGGTTTTGGGTTGAGTGAAATTCATAAGCAAGATGTGAGGTCAATGATGATGACAACCCCATGAACTACAATGATCAAGATGGACTTGAAAATCACTCTTTGGGTGGAGGGCGGTTGGGGCCCAAGAACCATGGTGGCGGGATGCATGGAGAAGTGCCATGACATCTTGCGGAGCTTCACCCGCCACGAAAGAGGATGGATGCCCCATGACCGGAAGCTTACATGGCACCAAGCCATTATGGGCTCTGGCTGGGTTGACCCTAGTAGTGGCCTTTGGCTGGGCGGGGCTTGAGATGTAGAAGAACGGTAGGATTGGATGGGTCGGCGGTAGCGGAAGAACTCTTTGGAAGACCCTGTTTCATTCGTCCGTCTTCAAACACCATGAAGTGCGAAGACTTTAAAGGAGGAATGATTCTTGCGGGAAAGGTCGCAACCCTCTGCGAGTTAAAGATCTAATCGATTAGCCGTGTCCCGATTCACGGACATTTGAGCCTCTGGAACTTGGAAGTATTCGGATATCTCAACACTAAAACTAATAAATTAATTTGAGGGGTTTTTGACTTAATAATTTGGGAATGAGATTTTGGTTGGCGGAACCATCTCAATAACTACCAACAATTGTAGTAATTTAAGCAAGTCCTTTGTAGTAGGGAAAAATTTGCTTTTCAAATGATGAAACTTAAACTCCGACCAAAATGCATATAGTGATAGTAAGTTTTTATTGTTGTTCTTCATGACCCAGCTTATTCCAAAAAGCTGACCTACATGGGCCAACGTCTTATGTTTGCGGTATATTCGATCGGGGTGAGGCTACGCTCCCGGCAGCGATTGCCCTTTGGTCGGATGGACTCGCTTTACTTGGCCTTCCGGGTGTTATTAGTTTATTTCTCATGAGTTGGCCTTGGCCAAATTTATTCTCTTTAATAAAGACTCTATATGAGAATCGTTTAATGATATTGGTGTGATTGAACTTTGATTACTTTATCGATGTCTTTGAGTACCGGCATGATCTTGGGATGAATGCAGACCACGGGATTTGACCGATTTTTGGGTCAATTCCTTTAACCAAAGAAATCTTAAAATATGCACAAATTTAGGGGTCTTGCTTATCACCTTCTCCAAAGGCGATGTTTTTTCAATCTTATTATCATTTTGAACTTTGATCTATATTTTCATCAATTACCAAAAATTGAAAGTGCAACTATCGATGTCCGTGAGTTTTGCTCGGGTTTTGCCAGCCCGATGAGGCGATGCCCGGGAAAGCTGGTCAGATGGTGAAGCGGTGAAGATCGCTCTACCCTTGATCAGAAGCCAAAATGCACTTCCGGCGGACACCCGCTTCTGAGTTGAAGTGCATATCCGGGAGAACCGGAGGAACACGGGCCTATTGACTTTGAGTTCACGAGTTCAAGCTGGATCATCGGAAGGGCGTGGCGATCTATCGAGCACTTGGACATCTGGGGGCGGGAATTCGAGACCTGCCGGCCGCGGGCGGAAGGGAACATGCCGGGGAAAAGGCTTTTCTTTCCTTGACCCCTTGGAACCTGGAGGAAAACGGGCGGGGCGAACTTTTGGCCGAGGAAGAAATCACGGACTTCATGGAGCCGATCGGCGAAACCGGAAGAAGAAGCTTGGCGATAGAGGAAAAGATGGACTTGGGAAGGACCTTTATCCGAGTGGAGATGAAGGACCCCTCGTGAGTAATGATCAGGATTTTGAAGGAGTACCTGAAGGAAGCCACAAGAGGGCGCCGATGAAGACTTTTAGTCGACCACCATGTTATCATTTACTTTTTATCGATCAGTTAGGCGATGTTTTCCTTGATTAGTCATGAGCTTTTGTAATCGAGTTTGAACCATGTTTGAGTGGAATGAATAAATGATTGGTGTGTTATGATTGTGCATTCATATGGGTAGTGTTATTTCTCATAGACCATTGTTCTATTCTAATTTTCTCATCCACTCCAAAACACGGATGCCTCCAGGGGCGTGACCTTTGGTTTTCCGGAGCTCACCCGGCTCTCCGCGGAGAATGCCTTGATGCAGCTCTTATTAGAATCGAACAACAACGCCAACAATCCACCCCACCCCCATGGACAACTTGACTCGATTCACGAGGTTGAATCCCGTGTTCTCTAGTAGCTTGAGGATTGTGGTGATGATTGGCTCCAAAGTCGGAAGAGCTAATCAACATGGGATGCCGCGACTGAGAAGGTGCGCTTTGCGCGCATCAAGCTGGATGGACCTGCAGCTTCTTGGTGGGAGAACTACACCACTTTTCCCATTGGTGCCATCACATGGGATCAATTCCAGCAGCCTTCGCTGCTCATGTCTCAGTGGAGCCATGAGTGCGAAGGCGTGAGTTCCCAAACTTGCGCCGAGAGAACGTCTTGTGGCCGATGCGTGGATGGTCACAAGCTCGCTCGCTATGCCCGATGATGTGGCCACAGATGCATAAGCGGGAGAAGTTCCTTGAGGACTCAATGATGAGCTGAGCATGCACTGTTACCTTCAACAACTACCAAGAGCTGGTAGACAAGGCCACCATTCTTGAAGGCAAGCAGCGGGATAAAAGCCATAGCGGAAGTACAGCAGGAAGCACAACTCGGGAGCTCGGCGAAGCCCGCTATGACCATACTCGGGAGGACACCCATCATAACCATGGAGGTCATAACCATGGAGGAAATGGGAACAACCGCAACTAGGACAACAAGTCGGCCATGGCAATGGCAATGGAAGCAGTAATGGCAATCAGCACCGTTCTGCCCGACTCAAGGATCGAGCCACATCACGCTTCAAGTGCGGAAGGCGGGCACTCATACCGCTGCCGGAGGCCAAGCATAGGAATGGAAAGCGGCAATGGAGGCTCAGCGAAGAAGCCCAATCCGTTCCCTCGGCTCGGGTGAACCACATCGGCGTGGAAGGCGTCTATGATCAACCCGACACTTGTGGTTGGTAAGTTTTATTGAATTCCGTTCAGTTTTGGTACTCTTTGATTACGGTGCAGCGCATTCATTCATATCAAGGGTAGTTGTGGAAAATGCAGGTTGCCCACTAAAACCCTTAGAAGCCCCCTTGGCGTCGTTCGGAGGAGAAATGATGGCGGGCGTGAGCTGTCATGCAACCCTCAACATCGGGAACCATAAATTTCCGTGAACCTCATAGTGTTGAAACCCGGACCTTGGATGTAATCCTAGGCATGGATTGGTTGTCAAAGTTTGAAGGAACATAGGCGTGCCAAAGTCTATTCTGCTCACCACCCGGGCGAAGAGGATCAAGTATGTAGCCGAGCACGGCGGATGAAGAATCGGTGCATTCCCTCACGGGAGTTGTTGGGAGGAAGTGCCAATGGTGCAAGACTTTCGATGTGTTTGGAGGAATTACAGAATGCCACGGACGGGGACATTGAGTTTCGATCGAGCTATTGCGGCCAGCCCCAATATCCAAGAGACCTTATCGGATGCCACGAATGAGTTGAAAGAGATCAAGGATCAAATTAATGAGTTATTGGAGAAAGGATATATTCGTCCAAGCTCATCACCTTGGGAGCCCAGTTCTTTTGGTAGAGAAGAAGGATGAAGCTTGAGGATGGTTGTGGATTATCGTGCATTGAGCAGTAACCATCAAGAACAAGTACCCTCTGCCGATGATTAATGATCTGTTTGATCAGCTTGTTGGAGCCAAGGTATTCTCTAAGATCGATCTTGATCGGGGTATCATCGGTGAAAATCCGTGAAAGGATATACCCAAAACAGCATTCACTACGGTATGGTTTATATGAGTATACCGTCATGTCATTTGGATTGACTAATGCTCCTGCGTACTTCATGAATTTGATGAACAAGGTATTTATGGAATATCTGGATAAGTTTGTCGTGGTGTTCATCGATGATATTTTATTTTCTCCAAGAGCGAGGAAGAGCATAAGGAACATTTGCGTCTAGTTACGGAGAAACTTGAGAACATCGTTGTATGCCAAGTTCAGCAAATGTGAATTTTGGTTGAAGGAAGTTGGATTCCTCGGACATGTTATTTCGGGGAAGGAATAGCAGTTGATCCAAAAGTTGAATCGTCACCGATTGGCGATCACCCACCTCGATCAAGGAGATCCAGATTTTCTCGGACTCGCGAGAATTATCGGAGGTTCATTGAAATTTCGAAGATTGCCAAGCCCATGGTGAGCTGTTGAAGAAGGGCCAAGTATGTTTGGACGAGGAATGTGAAGCGGTTTTGGAATTGAAAAGCGGTTGGTCACAGCCCGTATTGATTTTGCGGACATACACAAGGAATACCAGGTTTATTGGCGCTTCTCGTCAAGGCTCGGAGACTGATGCGGGAAGGTAAAGTTGTAGCTTATGCCTCCGGACACTCGACCCATGAGATGAATTATGCCACAATGATTTGGAGTTAGCAGCCGTAGTGCATGCACTCAAGACCAGAGACATTTCCTCATCGAAAACCGTTGTGATGTTTACAGATCACAAGAGCTTGAAGTATATTTTCACATGAAGGAATTGAACCTCGGCGGAGGAGATGGCTAGAGTTGATAAAGGACTATGACATGAGATTGCATTACCACCGGTAAAGCTAATGTTGTAGCAGATCTTTGAGCCGTAAAGTTATGTGAACACTCTTACGGGGAGGATTACCCAGAGTTAGTTGATGACCTCAGAGATCTCCGGGAGATAGTTCGAGAAGGATTCATTGCAACTCTGGAAGTTCAGTCCACTTTGGCGAAAGGATTCGTGAAGCCGGAAGTCGGACAAGGAAATTGATGAGATAAAGCAAAAGATGGAGGAAGGAAAAGCTAAAGTTCGTAAGGATGAACACGGAACTATATGGTTCGAGGATCGTATCTATGTGCCCAATGATCCCGAACTCGGAAGCTAATTCTTGAGGCTCATGATTCACCGTACTCGATTCACCGGTAACACCAAGATGTACCGGATTTGAAGCAAAGTTTCGGTGGACGGTATGAAGAAGGATATTGCGAGTATGTAGCGGTATCGATGTTTGTCAACGTGTAAAGGCGGAACATCGAAGCCAGGGGGTTACTTCAACCTTTGCGATTCCGATTGGAAATGGGAGAAACTTGGTATGGATTTCATCACGGATTACCGGGACCCGTTCAGGTTATGATTCTATCTGGGTAGTGGTTGATCGTTTGACCAAGGTAGCTCACTTCATTCCGTGAAGACTACCTATACCAGTGCTAAGTTGGCCAAGATATACATGACCAGGATCGTATTCGCATGGAGTTCGAGGAAAATCGTGTCGGATAGAGGCGCGGTTTACCTCAAAGTTTTGGAGCGGTTGCATGAAACTTTGGGTGCGAGGTGGAATTGATACAGCTTTTCATCCAGGCAGATGGGCGGACCGAGAGAGTCAATCAGATTTGGAGGACATGTTGAGAGCTTGTGTGCTAGACTATGGGTCTAGCTGGGATGATAATTTGCCGTCGGAGTTCTCATACAACAACAGTTATCAATCGATTTGAAGATGGCCCTTCGAAGCTCTATCGGAAAGGTGCAGAACACCATTCTTTGTGGGATAGTGTTGGAGATCGATCACTTTTCGGTTCCGATCTTATCAAGGATTCGAAGAAAGTCAAGCTGATTGAGCAGGCTCAAGATAGCACGTCGAGACGGAAGAGTTATCCGACGATGGCGCAAGGAAGTGACTTACGAAGTGGGAGACCGAGCATATCTTCGTGTGTCTCCCCGTGGAATCAAGAGGTTTGGAGTCAAGGGAAGTTAGCACCCGATTCATTGGCCCTACAAAATCCTCGAGCGTCATGGAGAAGTTGCTACAATTGGAATTGCGGAAGGATTGTCGGAGTTCATGATGTCTTCCATGTTTCTCGGTGAAGAAGTGTCATGCCGACATGGCGATGTTCCGTTGAGACACGTGCCCTAGAGGCCATACATGCGTGATCGACTTACAAGGAGAAACCGTCCGAATTCTCGAGCTGCAAGCGAGTCACCCATGATAAGGTCATCAAATTTTGCAAGGTCTGTGGAGTCACTACAGGAAGAAGCCACAAGGGCCTTGAAGAAGACTTCTTGAGACCACCGCACCTATTGCTAGCCAACCCGAATCTCGGGAGATTCATCTTAAAATGGGTAGGTTTGTAACATCCCAAATTTCCTATTTGGAATGTTTTACAATTATAGCTAAGCATCCTATGCATCTGTTTGAATTTGAATGCCATTTGGAGTTTGAGAGAAAATTGAGTTTTGAATTTGAATTCAAACTTTGGCAAGTGGGAAACATTTAAAAAACTAAGCTGATAAATACTTGATCAAAAGTATGAGAGGACAAACATGACACTCCAAAAATATCAAGGAAAACTTTGCCAAAGATTTGGATTCAAATCTGAATTTTATTTGAATTTGAAAAAATGGATTTTTATAAAGTTTGGATTTTGCCTTTGGAAAAATGTTCAAATGAAAGGAATATTCCTGATCATTTTGGTATATATAACCCTATATAAAATATTTATATATATTAAGTTATACTCTGTTTTGTTTATTTTAAAAAAATAAATTAAAAAAAGGAAAAACCCCAGTCGTGCCAACCCGGCCCGGCCGCCCCTCACAGTGGCCGGAGGCGGCGAAGACCAGCCAGTGAGGCCAAGCCAACCCGACCTCCCACACGAACCCCTTGGCATGGCCACCGCTCGCCTCGCCCTCTCTCCCTCTCCGACCGTGGGCCTCCCCATCTTCTTCCCCTCGCCCACGCCCGTCGCCGCCATGGATCGCGGATCCGAAGGATCCGGGATCCCGATCCCGATCGCCCCGGCCGTCCAGGGCCAGGCTATAAAGCCGACCCCCACCCATTTCCCCCTAGCCCTGTGAGCCCTCTCCCTCTCTCCCGAAACCCGGAGCCGAGTTCCCGTCGCGCCATTATCGCCCGTCGCCCCTAGACCACCCGGCCCCCGGCCCACGGAACCCTCCTCGACCCCGCATCCATGCTCTTCCCGACCTCTGGCCGGAGCCCTGCGCACTCTACCGCCGCCCGCCGTCCGACTGATAAATGCGGACCTCCTCCCGTCCGATCTCAAGCGACGGCTAGATGAACCCGAAGATCGTTTTATAAAAGACCGGCCGGTTCTTTCGGTTTAGTATTAGTTAGGTTTTATTTTAGCCGGTCCGTTTAGTTTAACCCTAGGGCCCTTTTAGACTATATTACGCCTAGTGCGATTTAGGCCCATTAGGCCTTTTTCTTTTAATTTCATTTTCTGTTTTAGCAGAATAGTTTCTGTTTGAAAAATTCATATCTTTTATTCTGTTTATTATTTTTAGGTGATTCTTTTTTTGTTGGTTTGCAAATTTTATGTAGTTTCTGTAGAATATATATTTAGCTATGTTAAAATTAATTAAAATTGCTTTAATTTAGTTTTAGTCAGAATAGTAAATCTGCTATAACTTGAGTTAGAAAAATTATTTTTGGATGATTCTTTTTGTCCCAACTTTATTTTGGCATTGCAAACCATAGAATTAAATTGGGTATTTTAGGATTAATAAAAAATAGTTTTAAGCAGAATCCTATTAATCCTAATTAATTAACTAGCTCCTGTTTTCCTAATATTTTAATTAGTAAATAAATTTATTTTTAACTTGTGATTGGTTATTCTAGGATAGTTTCTGTCACTCTAGTAGATGAACTTTTATTTATAATTAATAAAAGTTTTATTTTATTTTCTTAATAGAAATTGGATTAGGCCTAATAGGAGTTTTATAATAGCTTTTAAATAATTCTTTTTGCTCCTAGTTGTTAGTGATCCTTTTCTGTTAAGTTAACCTAAAACCATGATTAGGTTATGTTGAGTAAATTTTATTATATAAAAACTATTCTTTATTGTTTGAAGTAGGAAAAAATTTGAGTGGTTTTCTTTGAGTTTTCCTTTGGATTTTGTTGTTGGTT
>JAHIAM010009420.1:0-18110 GCA_021605205.1 Aegilops longissima
GGAACCTAAAGCTGATGAACTCGGTTGGACGAGTCATAGTTGATGGCACAAGACTGCTAGGGTTTCACAAAGTCCTAAAATTGGTCTCACCGATTAGCAATTCTCGGTCGGACCAAAGTCTTACTAGTGCAATGGGATAAGCCAAATCGGTGGGACAGGTTTTTCAACTCGGTGGGTCGAGATGGTTTCGTGAAACCTAACCCTAAATTTTGAATCAAAACTATTCTAAGGATTGCATTGACTGGATAGGAGTGTTTCAATCGTGGCAAGAATCAATAAGAACACAATGTCTTTGAGAATCGGACGAGGAAAGCAGTGATCGAGTCCATACCCTAGTTCGTGCGGAGACTCTCTCTGGCTGACAGGCGAGGTTGATTTCCGTTGGCGGCGGATACCGGCGGCGGGAGTGGCGGCGAGGAGGCGATCCGGAGACCACGGAGGCGGAAGCGAGCTATTGCTTGGCGAAGGGGTTCGGAGAAATTTCAAATTTTGCGTGACTATATAAAGCCACGACCACTGTCGGTGTGACCGAAGTGGAACAACTCGGTGGCACCGAGATGCAAACTGTGACAATTATTGCAACTCGGTGTGACCGAAGAGTTCAAATCGGTTGCTGCGAGATTGAAAACCTAGATCGACTAAGTGATCTCGGTAAGACCGAAATGGAGAATCGGTCGGACCAAAAATCACAAAAAGTTTTGGAAGTTTAAGTCTATGGTGAATCGGGGACTCAAGTGCTCCTCACAGTGGTTCAAATTTGACTTGATCAAATTTTGTGATGTAACATGAAAAGAGTTTGAGACGAAAAGCATAGATAGCTAAAGAAGGTTCTTAGGCATTCTTGTCCATCCACTTGGCCAAGGAAAAAAGCCATTCAATCAAAACAACAAGTGGATGTCCTCGAATGAGTAAAGTATGCAACCAGCATGCTCACAATGAGATGGCAAATAAAATATGTGACAAAGCATGCACAACCAATTCTAGCATCTATCAAACAATTGGCGATGACTAGGTAATCTATATATGAGTATATTGACTTAGGAGTCAAATGAGAACATTTGATCATAGGTCATACTCATCGTTTAAGCTCAAGTGGGGTTACCACTTTTACATAAAAGCATTTATGTGTTCACATCATTAGAGTTGCTTTGACTCAATTCTTGAGTTAAGCTCCCCTAGATGTGAGATCCCCCGAGAGGATGAACTAACCTTGGGTTTTGTCGATGATGACTTCATGTAGGTGTTGAAGATGTGGATGCTCAATGTTGATGTAGATCTTTTGGAGCAATCATTTGGAGTGAGTTGCACTTTCAATACCTACATGGGTTGGTCCCACAAGGAACAAACAAGTATATCCATAGACATAGAGTGATGCACACACAAAATGATGTCCATGAAATCATTAGGTTACCTTGTCCCTTGCCTTACCAACATGTGGGTTTGTGACTCCTTGAACTAGTGCAAGATATGGAAGATGATTGCACTTGTCCTTGCCATAATGATATGAGTGAAATATGTTGGCGAGTCACCCTCAATAACTCTCTAGTTCTTCTTCTTACGGATCCACATCATCTTGATGGGAATCCTTGGAGTTGTAGTTGTACTTGATGAGGTAGAACTTGACATAGTCTTGGGAATCCACTTGACCAAGACCTTAGGTGCTTCTTCAAATGCATCAATCTCTTCTTGAAGCTTGTCCTTGCCCTTGTGGACTTGTGGTGGAAGATCATCTTGTGCTTGTGTTCCCTTGAAGGAAGTAGGATCATACTTCACTTGTTGAGGAACAAACTTCGTCTTGGGGTATTGATCTTCTTCCCACTCAACTCCATTGGCATTGAACTTTCGTTCAAAACCAACACCTTGATTCTTCCGGCGCCTTCCTTGCTTGGCGTACAATTTCCTCGAATTTCTTACTCCCAGCAAGGCTCTTGTATACACCTTTCTCTATAATTCCCTTTAATAAGCTATTTTCTTGCTCAAGTGTAATTTGGCTAAGAGAATCATTAGTGGAATCAAGAGAACTACTAGAAGCAACAATATTGGATGTAGCATTGTTATTGTTACTACTAGAAGAAGAATCTTTCTTGTTCTTGTTACTAGACTTGACTTGAGGCATGTAAGTAGATAAAATGGCAACTTGGCAATGTAAGAAGAACTTTTCTTCTGGAGATCATCATTGATTGCTTTTAAGAACTCATGCTCTTGCTCAAGATTGAGCTTTTCAAAGCGTAACTTCTCATGAGCCCTTAAAGTTCTCGATGATCTTCAAAGATAGTTTCATGAGCTAACTTAAGAGTGTTTAGTTCTTTAGTTAGGCGCTCAATTTCTCCTTATCATTGTCATTCATTTCAACTTGATTAGCATGATTAATTGACGTTTCATCATAGTATTCATCACTAGAGTTGTCAACAAGTAAATCATCATCACCTAGCAAGTCATCTTCATCAACATCAAAATCAATATACTCGGGGTGTGTTACCTTAGGACCTTTGGCCATGAAGCATCTACCAATTCCTTCATTTGGTGATTCAAATATGTCGTAGGAGTTGGTTGACTCAAGTGCTAGACCAAGCAACACCTTCATCTTGAGTATATTGGTCGAAGTGATAGCTTCTTTGGAGTGATGGTTGGTCGGGCCGGATACCCATTCACCAACATGAGCTTGATGTCTTCATTTTGTGTAGCTCTTTGATGACTTGTCCTTCCTTTCGAATCCTTGCTTCTCCGTGAGGGTCTTCTTTCATAACGATCATCTCTACTCCTCCTCTCTCTTGGTGGTGATTCTTCTCTTCTACTTCTTCTTTTGGAGAGTCTTCTCTTCTCTTGTAGGGTGCGTACACTCATTGGAATAGTGTCGGGTCTCCACAATTGTAACAATTCGCTTCTACTAGAAGATCTTTTGTCATTGTAAGACCTTGACTTGGAGCTTCTTTCTTTGCTTCTACTCTTGTAGAATTTGTTGAAGTTCTTCACCATTAAGCTCAATTCTTCATTGAAGGTTTGTTTCTCACTTGATGATGTGGGGCTTCACTTGAGGCTTTATAAGCACCACTTGACTTGTTGTGAAGTTCCTCCTTATCCTTAAGTGACATCTCATGAGCAACAATTCTTCCAATGACTTCCGTTGGTTTGAGATCTTTGTAGTTTGGCATCATTTGAATCAATGTGCTGCGGTATCATACTTTCCATCCAATGCTCTTAGGATCTTCTTGATGATGAATCTGTCGATCATCTCTTCACTCCCTAAGCGGCAATTTCATTTGTGATAAGTGCAAGCCTAAAGTACATTTCAGCGACACCTTCACCATCCTTCATTTTGAACTTGTCAAGCTGACTTTGGAGCACATCAACTTGGATTCCTTGACGGACTCGGTACCTTCATGCATATCAATCAAAGTATCCCAAATTTCCTTTGCATTCTCAAGGCGGCTGATTTTGTTGAATTCTTGAGGCACAATCCTTTGAAGATGATATCACAAGCTTGAGCGTTATATTGCAGCATCTTCAGTTCTTCGCATTAGCTTCATGGTTTGGCTCTCTCCATCAAAGAATTCACCTTGCAAGCCAATACAAATAATTGCCCAAGTGAGCGAGGTTATGTCGAGAATATGCATTTTCATCTTATGCTTCCACTAGCAAAATTAGTACCATCAAAGTAAGGACCTCTCGGTGATAATTTCCTCGCTAGGCGCCATACTCTCCTAGGTTGTGAAACCAAGGCTATGACCACCAAAATCTATAAATCAAAGCAAATAGAGACCAAGGCTCGATACCACTTGGGACCTTGAAGTATGTCTAGAGTGGGGGGTGGGGTGATTAGACTACTTGCCCAATTAAAAACTTAGCCTTTTCCTAGTTTTAGAGTTTGGCAGATTTTAGCTATCTTAGGACAAGTCAAGCAATCATCACACAATTCAAGCAAGCATGCAAAGAGTATATGAGCAGCGGAAATTGAAGCATGCAACTTGCAAGAAAGTAAAGGAAGGGTTTGGAGGATTCAAACACAATTGGAACACGGATGTTTTTGGCGTGGTTCCGATAGGTGGTGCTATCGTACCTCCACGTTGATGGAGACTTCAACCCACGAAGGGTAGCAGATTCTTGTGAGTCCACGGAGGCTCCACCCACGAAGGGTCCACAGTAGCAACCTTGTCTATCCCACCATGGCCGTCGCCCAAGAAGGACTTGCCTCACTAGCGGTAGATCTTCACGAAGTAGGCGATCTCCTTGCCCTTACAAACTCCTTGGTTCAACTCCACAATCTTGTCGGAGGCTCCCAAGTGACACCTAGCCAATCTAGGATACACCACTCTCCAAGAAGTAACAAATGGTGTGTTGATGATGGACTCCTTGCTCTTGTGATTCAAATGATAGTCTCCCCAACACTCAACTCTCTCTCATAGGATCTGAATCTGGTGGAAAGAAGATTTGAGTGGAAAGCAACTTGGGGAAGGCTAGAGATCAAGATTCATATGGTAGGAATGGAATATCTTGGCCTCAACACATGAGTAGGTGGTTCCCTCTCAGAAATGGTAAGTTGGAAGTGTAGGTTTGTTCTGATGGCTCTCTCCACGAATGAAGAGGAGGTGGAGGGGTATATATAGCCTCCACACAAAATCTAACCGTTACACACAATTTACCAATCTCGGTGGGACCGAATCAACAAACTCGGTCAGACCGATTTTAGTAAACCTAGTGACCGTTAGGGTTTTGGTGGGGCGACATGCATCTCGGTAGGACCGATATGATTAGGGTTAGGGCATAACGTAATCTCGGTGAGACCGATTACACAAACTCTGTGAGACCGATTTTGGTAATTAGCTAACGGAGAGTTGGTCGTAAACTTCGGTGGGACCGATTTGCTCTTTTGGTGAGACCAAATGTTACAAAAGGGAAGCGAGAGTTTACATTGCAATCTCGGTGGGACCGATCCGCTCTTCGGTGAGACCGAAAAGTTCTGAAAAGGAAGCAGAGAGATTACAATCCCATCTCGGTTAGACCGACATCCCTATCGGTAGAACCGATTTGCCTAGGGTTTGTGGCAGTGGCTATGACATATGGAATCGGTGGCGCGGATAGGAAGAATCGGTGAGACCGATTTTGGCTTTAGAGTTTAGGTCATATTTGGATGTGAGAAAGTAGCTGAGGGTTTTGGAGCATATCACTAAGCACATGAAGCAATAGGCTCATTAAGCAACACCGCATCCCTCCTTGATAGTATTGGCTTTTCCTATAGACTCAATGTGATCTTGAATCACTAAAATATAAAATGAAGAGTCTTGAGCTTTTGATCTTGAGCCAATCCTTTGTCATTACATTTTCAGGGATCCACTTCCATCATCCATGCCATGCCATTCATTGAGCTTTCCTGAAATGTTCATCTTGGAGTAGCATTAGCTCAATGAGCTGTATGTTGTTATGAATTACCAAAACCACCTAGGGATAGTTGCACTTTCACATCACGTCCGAGATAAGTAGTGACTCTCTGCTGCATCTACTACTATTACTCCACTCATCGATAGCTATCCATCATGCATCTAGAGTATTAAGTTCATAAAAAGCGAATGGCATAGCAAGCAAGATGACATGATGTAGAGGATAAATTCATGCAATATGATAAAACCCCATCTTGTTATCCTCGATGGCAAAAATACAATCGTGCCTTGCTGCCCCTCATCACTAGGAAATGACACATAAGATTGAACCCAAAGCTAAGCACTTCTCCCATCGCAAGAAAGATCAATCTAGTAGGCCAAACCAAACTGATAATTCAAAGAGACTTGCAAAGATAACCAATCATACATAAAAGAATTTAGAAGATTCAAATATTGTTCATAGATAATCTTGATCATAAACCCACAATTCATCGGTCTCAAGAAACACACATAAAGAAGATTACATCGAATAGATCTCCACGAGAGGGGAGAACATTGTATTGAGATCCAAAAAGAGAAGAAGCCATCTAGCTAATAACTATGGACCGAAGGTCTGAAGTAAACTACTCACACTTCATTGGAGAGGCTATGGAGTTGATGTAGAAGCCCTCCATGATCGATTCCCCTTCAGTGGAGCTCCAGGCTGGCCCCAAGATGGGATCTCGTGGAGTGCGAGAAAGTTTATTGGTGGAATTAGGTTTTGGCTCCGTGTCTGATCGTTTGAAGTGCGTAGGTATATATAGGAGGAAGAATGCGTCGGTGGAGCAATAGGGGCCCGAGGGTGGAGGGCATACAGGGGGTAGGCGCGCCCCCCTACATCGTGGCCTCCTCCTTTATTTCTTGACGTAGGGTCAAAGTCTCCTGGATCATATTCGCTTTGAAAATCACGTTCCCGAAGGTTTCATTCCGTTTGGACTCCGTTTGATATTCCTTTTCTGCGAAACTCTGAAATAGGCAAAAAACAGCAATTCTGGGTTGGGCCTCCGGTTAATAGGTTAGTCCCAAAAGTAATATAAAAGTGAATAATAAAGCCCAATAATGTCCAAAACAGTAGATAATATAGCATGGAACAATCAAAAATTATAGATACGTTGGAGACGTATCACATGCTATTAAAGTATCATTCTTGGATGTTTTATATTCATTTACTATCAACTTTATATCATTTTTGGGACTAACCTATTGACATAGTGCACAGTGTCAGTTGTTTTTTGCTTGTTTTCTTACTTCATATAATATCCATATCAAATGAATTCCAAATGCAGCGAAACTTTTGGGAGATTTTTTCTACCCAGAAGACACCCAGGAGGCCCAAGATGTTCACCAAAGGGGCCCTATGGGGTCCACTAGGCACTAGGGCATGCCAGGGCCCCCAAGCGTGCCCTATTGGGTAGTGAGGCCCATAGGCACCCCTCCACCGCCTCTCAGCTCTATAAATACTCAAATATTCCAAAAACCCTAGGGGAGTCGTCGAAACACAATTCCAGCCGCATAAGTTCCGAACCACGAGATACAATCTAGAGGCCTTTTCCGGCACCTTGCCAGAGGGGGAAACTGCCACGCCCAAGATGCGACCCTATCCTAAAGGAACTCGAAGGTCCCACCAAGGATAGAAGCGCATCTTGAAGACGCTTTGCAAGGTGGATATCATTACAACAACATTACATAATAGTGGGGATACTTACATAAGGCATACAATGCCACACGAATACAACAATACAACATATACAAGATCAACATCCGACTACGGATGAAACATAAACAGAAACTCAAACAATATCCACCACCGCTAGCCAGGCTGCCGACACAGAACCTATCCCCGATCGAAGAAGAAGCGAGAAGGAGAACTCAAGCATAAGCAAGCATCGCTCTCGCGTCATGATCATCGCGTAAACTGTACACTGGCTGGTGGTGTAGTAATCTGTGAGTCACGAGGACTCAGCAATCCCATTACCATGGGTATCAAGACTAGCAAAGCTTAAATAGGAAAGGAAGGGATAAAGTGGTGAGGTTGCAGCGGCTAAGCATATATGGTGGCTAACATACATAAATGAGGCGAGAAGAGAAACAAAGGCGGTCGTCAACTAGTAATGATCAAGAAGTGATCCTGAACTCCTACTTATGTCGGACATAACCCGAAACCGTGTTCTCCTCTCGATCAACCCGAAAAGAGGCGCTCACGATTCACGCTTTACGGTTGGTGTATTTTAATTAAGATCAACCGGGTTTTCTACAATCGGACATTAACAAATTCCCATCGCCACATAACCGCAGGCACGGCTTTGAAAGTTCAAACCTGCAGGGTGTCCCAACAACCCATGATAAGCTCTCGCGATCAACGAAGGATATTCCTTCTCCCAGGAAGACCGATCAGTCTCGGAATCCGGCTACAAGACATTTCGACAACAATAAAACAAGACCAGCAAGACCGCCTGGTCTTCGGCTAATCCCGATAGGAGCTGTACATATCTCGTTCTCGAGGCAACACCGGATGAGACATCCTCTGAGTAAAACCAAACCTCGAGTTGCCACGAGGGGCCCATGATCTACTCGGTTCAGGCCAGCACTTAGAGAAGCCTTGCCGGGGGGGCTAAATAAAGATGACCCTTGGGTTGGCCGACCCAAGGGAAAGGTAGAGTGGTGGTGAGGCAAATGGTAAAACCAAGGTTGGGCCTTCTTTGGAAAAGTCTTATTCAAAGCGAACTGTCAAGGGGTCCCATAAATCACCCGACCGCGTTAGGGACGCAAAATCCGGGAACATAATACCGATATGGCGGAAACTAGAGGCGGCAAGAGTGGAACAAAACACCAGGCATAAGGCCGAGCCTTCCACCCTTTACCAAGTATATAGATGCATTAATTAAATAAGATATATTGTGATATCCCAACAAGTAAACATGTTCCAACAAGGAACAACATCTTCATGTTCAACAAGGAACAAACTTCATCTTCACCTACAACTAACAACGCTATAAGAGGGCTGAGCAAAGCGGTAACATAGCCAAACAACGGTTTGCTAGGAAGGGTGCAACAGGTTAGAGGTGACATGGCAATTGGGATGGCTTGATAAACAGGTAATAGGTAGCGCAGCATAGCGATAGAAACGAAGCAACTAGCATAGCAATAATAGTAGTGAGATCCAGGTAGCGGTCATCTTGCACGAAATCCCGCTAGGAAGAAGAACGAGTCCATGAAGAAGGCGAAGCTGAAGTAGTCGAGCGAATCCTCACAATCGCAACATTACGGGCGAGAAGCAACACGGAAAGAAACAAACAACATGGTAAATGCACAAGCATAAACATGGCATGATGCACAATCAAGTATGATGCATGTCCGGTTTAATGAGGCATGGCATGGCAATATGCAACAAACAATACTACCAATTAAGTGGAGCTCAATATGCAACGGGTTGCATATTGACAAAACACCACATTGACATATTTAGTTTGATCTCGTTTAGGTACTCAACAATATTAAATGTTGTTAAACATGGCAAGAGGTGAAACATAATAAAACTACACTATTTAAGCAAGTTTAAATGAGGCCGGAAATAAGAAACAACAATTCCGGAAAATCCTCATGAGCAATATTTAGATTCGGTACTGTTCTGCCCTAAACACAATTTTAGAGTTGTTAAACAGCAAAATAAAGTGGACCATGTTAAACTAGGCATTTTTCCACCCCATTTACATATAAAGAACATTTAATTCCGAGTTACGGTTATTTAGTTATGAAATAAATCATTTTAGCATGGCATATTAGCAAATTAATGCAAACATCAATTTAAATATTTTAAACATGGATGGAAATGACATATTATTAATCTACACAAATTTCTGAGCATTTTACAAATAAAGTTTGTTTAAAACCGAAGCACGGTTAATTAGTTATTACATGCATGAAGTCTAGGGGGTTTTCTGCAAATCTGTAAATCACTGGATAATGGACAAATTCATAGCGAGGAAAAAACCTCACGGGCGAATCTGCCTAGCCCAAAGTGCACTGAGGAGAGAGGGGTCTTGCTCACCCTGGCACTTGGGCGGTCGGTGGAGAGGCGAGGCGGCGGTTGAGGTGGCCTCACCATGGGCCTCGGCCGTTCAGTGGAGGAGGGCGGGCAGGCGAGCACTGGAAGAAGCGTGGCTGGGCTGGAGGGAGTTGGGCTGGCGCTTGTTTGGAGGAGGCGGTCAGCGTGGCGGCGGGTCTCCTTCTTCGTTCTTGAAGAACATGAGCGCAGCAATGAGTTGAGGCGGACGGAGGGAGGAGCGGCTGCCGTGACGAGCGAGCAGGGGACGACCGGATCAAAGGCGGGGAGGCCTGACGGAAGCGAGGCGGTTGGATCCGGCGAGTGGTGGGTAGCTGGCTCGGCGGCTGCATCTCGTGCGAGGAGAAAGCAGAGGAGGCTCGGCGTCCATGGCGGTATTCTTGAGGCAACCTGAGCACGACTTGTAGAAGAAACAGGCGACAACGGGCTCCGGAGGAAGGAATCTGGCGGGGCCGAGGCCTGCAGGCGTCAGGGGTGGCGGATCCCGGACGCGGGAGGTCGCCGAAGTCCACGACAACGCAACATCACGGGAGATGGAGGCCATCCATGGCGGCGCTGTGAAGACAGAGAGAGAGAGAGAGAACAACGTGAGAGAGAAAAGAGAACCAGGAGGGGAAAAGGAGAGAACTCTGAGAAACTCATCTCCGGCGAGGCTGGGCGGCGTGGCGACTGGAGCGAGGGCGAGGCCGGGTGCGAGGGACTCGGGCTCCATTGGGATGAGGGGAGGAGGCGCCACGGCTGCTGGTGGAGGAGAAGGGGCTGCGAGTTGGCTCGGGATGGATCGAGGGAACGAGAGGCGGCGGGGAGGAGGATCCCTAGAAATTAGGGATTTGCTCGATGATTGCACTGCTATTTATACTAGGTGGTGGTTAGGTAAGCGGACCCTCCGATCGAAATCAAGCGACCGAGAATAAATAGGTTAGGGAGTCAATAAACAAAAGCGGAGATGTTTTGTAGATGTTTGCGGATGATCCGGACACCACAGTGCGATTGCCGGGTCGGGTTCGGGGAGTTCGGACACTTGCGACAGGTCTTGAGCAAAAGTAGAGAGGTCAAGCAGACAGACAAGAGGATCGAAAACCCGATTGGTCTCAAAGCAGTCAGCGAAAGCAAAGGCAAGGGGTTTTGTTGGTCTCGGAGGAAGAGAGAAAAAGCGGGTCAATTAGTGCGAGAGAAGGTCAACGAGGGACAAGCGGTCGACAACAAAAGTCAGCGAAGACAAAGAAGCGAAACTACTGACGGCTACGAGTTTTTATGAAAATATGCAAATGCAATGCACATGATGCGATGAGATGAACTGCAAGACAATGAACACACAACAAAACAAAAGACAAAAAACCCAACCACGGAGAAATAAATATCACATAGCGGAAATGGCAAGAGTCGGAGTTCTGAATATGGAAAGTTGTATCCGGGTGTTACAACACTCCACCACTCTGAGAGGATCTCGTCCGAGATCTAGGATGGCAGGAGGGAAAAGGAAGAGGAAGATAAGAGGTAAACTAAGTTGCTTCTTCGACCAATGAGTGAAACCAAAGAACCTTGAGAGGTTGAGCAATTAGAGATGAACGAGATTGCAAACAATCCGTTAGAAAAGAGGAACAAGGAACATTACGAGAGCTTGAAGGTTGCCAAGACATAAATGATGAGCACAATGGACAAGAAGGAATTGAAACCACTCTCGTTGAAACGAGATAAGAATGAATAAGAATGATATAATTTGGGCAGCACTCCGACTATAAATGGAAGGAGTTGAACATGAACTTGACAAATGAGAGGATACTTGATGAAATCAACAACACCTTTGCAATGGGTAAGAGGATTTGAGAAGACTTTTCGAGTTGAAAGAGAGGCAAAACTTGATAAGATGAAAGAACTTGAATGAGAACACAACACTCCGGTTAAATGGATAAGCAAGAAAATAACATGATCTTGACAAAAGCGAGGTGATGGGTGAAGAGCAACATCACAATGCCTCCGGAAGAAATAATAGAAGATAGATCATTGGAATAACAGAATGGAGAAGAAAATGCCAACTTCTACCACAATTGAATTTGGAAGGCATCCTTGCGAGAAGGTTAGAATATAGTTGGAATGAATAGAACGAAGAATGAAACCAACATCTCCTACCATAATTGAATTTGAACGAGCATCCTTACGAAGTAGGATAGAACGGAGTTGTTTGAAAAACAACAACGGTAAGAATAAGCTTGTAGCGGGCTTATGGAAACATCTCAAAACTATGAGGTGACAACCCGCCATTAACAGAAACAATTGATTGGTTGAGATCAGTGAAGATAAGAGAAACTTCTTCACCGAGATGAGAAAGAGAAATTTGGATCATTGATAAGCACCACAAATAGCTACATTCCTTAGGGAAGGCTGTAGGTGAAATATAACCCAATATAACTCCAACAAAAGATTGATGGTTGAAAATATCTCTTGAACGAAGGGAAAATGATGGATTTAAAATACCTCATTCTTGACAACAATATGAATCATGAAACATGAAGGAAATTGTCAAGAGTGACATAACACCATCTCAAAAGGTAGAAAGAATTGCACTTCGGAATGCGAGATGAAGAATACTTGAACTCCTCAAAACAAACATGTGTTGAGCACCATGTTTAATTTTGAGTATAGCAACAGATCTTAACCCGAGAAAACTTGAAGAACAATTGAAGAATGAAAGGAATCCTTGACGAACCACCATGTAGAGCTTGCATGAAGAACTCCGGTAATAAAAGGATGATAAAAGAAAGAGAAGTTGAAAACACAAGGTGAAGCCTTGCAATAATTTAGATGGAGCTTCGCGACGAGATAATGTGGAAAACTTGGAACTCCGGAAAAAAAAGTTGAATACTAGAACCGAGAATTACTTCATCATGAACAATCTCCGGAAGAAGGAATTAATCATTTGGATGAAACAAGAATAAGAATTATGTCATGCCTACCCTTCACCAATTTAAATTGATGACAAGCAACGGGTTGGCATACTACTTATTCTCGTAGAAAGGATTAAAAGAGATATGACGCAAACTTGTGAAGGTAATGATGGAACCACCGGTGGAATTTGGAAAACAACGAATGGATTAATATGATCAACAAAGGAAGTGAAATCTTGAACGAACCACCATAAGAATTGGAAATGAACGTAGCAAAGGCACAATTCACCGGGAAGAATTGAAAATGAACGAAGAAAAGGAACGAATCGCCGTAAGGAATTAGAAATGAACGAAGATACTTGAGAGAATTTAAAAACAAGAGAATGAAGAGATCATGAACTGATTAGAGGATATTTGAATGATGCACCGGTATGGTTTAGAGAACGAGAGCTGAAAGCTGAGAATGAGGAATTATGACATGATGGCCTACGGAGGAAAGAAATGGAAACAACTCATGAAATGCTCCGGATGGGTGAAAAGAATTCCCACAATCGAAAACAATTATGAGAGAATGGCATCAAGCTAGAACCATGAATCTTGAAGAGAATGGAGCAAGATTTAAGAGAAACTCTTCTTGGTCTTCAAGCTGACGAGAAACACCACCAAAATTGCTGAGATACTCGGGAGAATTAAAAGCAAAGATGTTGAGCCAACAATGAAAAAAGAATTTGAAAGCGATCTTGGAGAAAGACATTTGACTGATGATAATTCATTCTTACGTCAAACTTTGAATTGAATTTGAGAATAACTCCGGGATAATTAGAAGAGTCGGGTAAGATCACAGGAAAAGACACGTGGGTTAGGGCCCTCAAAAGAAAACACCGTTGAGCGATTTTGAAGAGATTGCACGGTTGAATTAAGCGGCTTGATGGGAAAACAACCTTGAAATATCTTGAATGGATTGAGAATGGAAACATGATTCTTACGAGATATCTTGAGCACTCCGGACAAGAATAGAGGAGGTGAACAATTAAGAGGTGCACCAGCGTGGAGAAACATTTGAAGCGAGGAAAAGAATATGATCAACACTGAAAGCTTGAGTTAAATCCACCGGAAAAGAATATGAGAATGATGAATGATGAACTTGAAACTGTTGAGCATCTTCATGGGAAATCACCGGATAAGAACATTGAAAGAAAAGAATGAAGAGACTTCCACAAATAAAAGGACACATGATTAAGAAATCTGAGTCCCTGAAGAAAAAGGGTGGGAGGGCGGGAAAACAAAACAACTTGGGACGGGTGAAACAAACACCGTTGAGAAAAAAAACTTAGAATTCATCTTGCGGATGTTGAAATGATTGGATCCACTTAAAGAGAAGCACTCCGGTAGAAAAGAATTAACATGACGATCTCGATAAACAAGAAGGATTAGCACTCTCATAGAAATATGAGAACACCGTTTAAGGAAAGGTATGGATTCAACATTTGACTTCGAAGCAACTCGAATACCACAAATAAAACAAAACAAAGTTTGGCTTGCGAATAAGCGGAACAAATACATATGATAGAGATTTACAGTCTCATATCATGCATCATCGAAAAAGATATTCTAGGAGCTACTTGAATTCCACCTATAAACTCGAAATTTCTGGTTATGCAATCGGTGTTGGGGATACAGGGGACACAAAATATATCACCCAAACTAACAATACCTAGATCCATTTGTATCCATCCTTCAACACATAACCAAGAAAACTCCGAAATCGTGTACCTCGACCTTGAAAAGCATCCGTTATATGAGTCATGGCAATACTCGCACTCACCTCGATCTTTGGGTTATCGGGTTATCTCACCAACAACTGTACAAAAGAGATTTTGATGTCGGTAAAACTCGGTATTCGGAGCGCCACGATAAAATTGTGGCGACAACACCTCGAACTCAACTCCCGGGACACGCCACAACCCTAAATGCCGGGAGGCACCAAGAACAATGTTCTCGTCACAAAACCATCGAGCGATTCCAAGATACCAGCGTGATCCTAAAAAAATTTCGTGAAATTTGAGGAGAGGAAAGTCAAAACATCTCGTCGGGATACCTCACCGGAGGCTGACGAGGGGCTGAGGAGTAAAAGAATCCTACTCTCCGATATATATAATCCTAAGACTCAAAATAGTTTTCTTCTAGACTCAACAACGGCCAACAAACAAGGGGCTCCTAAGGTCGGTCGAGGCTCGATACCAACACCCACGCCCAAGATGCGACCCTATCCTAAAGGAACTCGAAGGTCCCACCAAGGATAGAAGCGCATCTTGAAGGCGCTTGCAAGGTGGATATCATTACAACAACATTACATAATAGTGGGGATACTTACATAAGGCATACAATGCCACACGAATACAACAATACAACATATACAAGATCAACATCCGACTACGGATGAAACATAAACGAAACTCAAACAATATCCACCACCTAGCCAGGCTGCCGACACAGAACCTATCCCTGATCGAAGAAGAAGCGGAAGGAGAACTCAACGCAAGCAAGCATCGCTCTCGCGTCATGATCATCAGCGTAACCTGTACACTGGCTGGTGGTGTAGTAATCTGTGAGTCACGAGGACTCGACAATCCCATTACCATGGGTATCAAGACTAGCAAAGCTTAAATAGGAAAGGAAGGGATAAAGTGGTGAGGTTGCAGCGGCGGCTAAGCATATATGGTGGCTAACATACATAAATGAGGCGAGAAGAGAAACAAAGGCAGTCGTCAACTAGTAATGATCAAGAAGTGATCACGAACTCCTACTTCGTCGAGACATAACCCGAAACCGTGTTCTCCTCTCGATCAACCCGAAAAGAGGCGCTCACAGTTACGCTTTACGGTTGGTGTATTTTAATTAAGATCAACCGGGTTTTCTACAACCGGACATTAACAAATTCCCATCTGCCACATAACCATGAGGCACGGCTTTGAAAGTTCAAACCCTGCGGGGTGTCCCAACAGCCCATGATAAGCTCTCGCGATCAACGAAGGATATTCCTTCTCCCGGAAGACCCGATCGGTCTGGAATCCGGCTACAAGACATTTCGAGACAATAAAACAAGACCAGCAAGACCGCCCGGCGCCGTATAATCCCGATAGGAGCTGTACATATCTCGTTCTCGGGCAACACGGATGAGACATCCTCTGAGTAAAACCAAACCTCGAGTTGCCACGAGGGGCCCATGATCTACTCGGTTCGAGCCAGCACTTAGAGAAGCAACGGCCGGGGGTGCTAAATAAAGATGACCCTTGGGTTGGCCGACCCAAAGGAAAGGTAGAAGTGGTGGTGAGGCAAATGGTAAAACCAAGGTTGGGCCTTCTTTGGAAAAGTCTTATTCAAAGCGAAGCTGTCAAGGGGTCCCATAAATCACCCGACCGCGTTAGGGCGCAAAATCCGGAACATAACACCGATATGGCGGAAACTAGGCGGCAAGAGTGGAACAAAACACCGGGCATAAGGCGAGCCTTCCACCCTTTACCAAGTATATAGATGCATTAATTAAATAAGATATATTGTGATATCCCAACAAGTAAACATGTTCCAACAAGGAACAACATCTCCATGTTCAACAAGGAACAAACTTCATCTTCACCTGCAACTAACAACGCTATAAGAGGGCTGAGCAAAGCGGTAACATAGCCAAACAACGGTTTGCTAGGAAGGGTGCAACAGGTTAGAGGTGACATGGCAATTGGGATGGCTTGATAAATAGGTAATAGGTAGCGCAGCATAGCGATAGAAACGAAGCAACTAGCATAGCAATGATAGTAGTGAGATCGAGGGTAGCGGTCATCTTGCTGAAATCCGCTAGGAAGAAGAAACGAGTCCATGAAGAAGGCGAATGAAGTAGTCGAGCGAATCCTCACAATCGCAACATTACGGAACGAGAAGCAACACGGAAAGAAACAAACAACATGGTAAATGCACAAGCATAAACATGGCATGATGCACAATCAAGTATGATGCATGTCCGGTTTAATGAGGCATGGCATGGCAATATGCAACAAACAATACTACCAATTAAGTGGAGCTCAATATGCAGCGGGTTGCATATTGACAAAACCTACATTGACATATTTAGTTTGATCTCGTTTAGGTACTCAACAATATTAAATGTTGTTAAACATGGCAAGAGGTGAAACATAATAAAACTACACTATTTAAGCAAGTTTAAATGAGGCGGAAATAAGAAACAACAATTAGGAAAATCCTCATGAGCAATATTTAGATTCAGTACTGTTCTGCCTAAACACAATTTTAGAGTTGTTAAACAGCAAAATAAAGTGGACCATGTTAAACTAGGCATTTTCCACCCCATTTACATATAAAGAACATTTAATTCCGAGTTACGGTTATTTAGTTATGAAATAAATCATTTTAGCATGGCATATTAGCAAATTAATGCAAACATCAATTTAAATATTTTAAACATGGATGGAAATGACATATTATTAATCTACACAAATTTCTGAGCATTTTACAAATAAAGTTTGTTTTAAAACCGAAGCACGGTTAATTAGTTATTACATGCATGAAGTCTAGGGGTTTTACGCAAATCTGTAAATCCTTTGGATAATGGACAAATTCATAGCAGCGAGAAAAAACCTCTGTGGGCGAATCTGCCTAGCCCAAAGTGCACAGGAGAGAGGAGGGTCTTGCTCACCCGGCACTTGGGCGGTCGATGGAGAGGCTGAGGCGAGGCGGAGGTGGCCTCACCATGGGCCTCGGCAGGTTCAGTGGAGGAGGCAGGCGGGCAGCCAGAGCACAGGAAGAAGTGTGTTTGGGCTGGAGGGAGTTAGGCTGGCCAGTGGAAGCTGGAGAGGCGGTCAGCCGGGCGAGCGGCAGGTCTCCTTCGCCGTTCTTGAAGAACATGACAATGACAATGAGTTGAGGACGGCGGAGGAGAGCAGCTGCCGTGACAGCGGACGCAGGGACGCCGGATCAAAGCGGGGCCTTGACAGAAGCGAGGCGGTTGGATCCAGCCGTGGTGGCTGGCGCTGGCTGGGCTCGGCGCTGCATCTCGTGCGAGGAGAAAGCAGAGGAGGCTCGGCGTCCATGGCGGCCTGCCGAGGCAAAGCGAGCACCACGACTTGTAGAAGAACGAGGCGGCAATGAGGCTCCGAGGAAGGAGGTCTGGCGGGGCCCGAGGCCTGAGGCGTCAGGGTGGCGGATCCCAGACCTTGAGGAGGTCGCTGAAGTCACGACAGCGCAACATCTCTCGGAGATGGAGGCCATCCATGGCGGCCTGAAGACAAGAGAGAGAGAGAGAGAGAGAGAGAGAGAGAGAGAGCGTGAGAGAAAAACAGAACCGGGGAGGGGAAAAGGAGGCGAGCACGGCAGGGGAAACTCATCTCCGGCGAGGCTGGAGCGGCGTGGCGACTGGAGCCGGGGCGAGGCAGAGTGCGAGGGACTCGGGCTCCATTTGGGATGAGGAGGAGGCGCCGACTCTTTGGTGGAGGAGAAGGGGCTGCGAGTTGGCTCGGGATGGATCCAGGGGAACGAGAGGCTGGCGGCGGGGAGGAGGATCCCTAGAAATTGGGGATTTGCACGATGATTGCCTTGCTATTTATACTAGGTGGTGGTTAGGGCGAAGCGGACCCTCCGATCGAAATCAAGCGACCGAGAATAAATAGGTTAGTGTCGGGACCCGATTCCAAGTCACATCGACCTAGTGGTAACACCTCATATCACTTTGCGGCCTCC
>JAHIAM010009421.1:0-16701 GCA_021605205.1 Aegilops longissima
TAGAAATTAAGCAAACCCAGCCAAGATCGAGCTCTTCAAATTGGATATTCAAAGACCTCAAACAAATACAAAAATTGGCCGGGATGGTGGCGACTCTAAGCGCTTTATTTCCCGTTTGGGAAAAGCGTTACCCCTTACCGCCTCCTCCGCCGCCGAACACGGTGGGCGGATGCAACGGCGGACTCGAAAAATAAAGGCCATTTGGCAACAAATCCGGTCTGGCGCAGCGTAATGGGAACCAATGCTATTATATTCGCGCAACACATCAAGTTGTCGGTAGCGGTGCTCGTTGTCGAGCGAAAATGGGCGGACACGGTTCCCTGTTCAAAAACCGGTTTATTATGTATCCACTGTCCTAACTCCATACAAGTCCGGTACCCACACTATCAAAAGATAGCATCGCGGTGTTCATGGCATCCGGAAGCTGCGACACTACTTTCAAGGTGTTGATACTGGTAGCCTCAAGTACCTTGACATTATAAACAACCGCGCAATGGGCGGATTGCTAAATGGGCCATAGAGCTCCTTCCATTGATATAACTTATAAGCCACGACGAGCTATTAAGTCGTAGGTTTTGGCCGACTTAATGGCCAAATGGATACCGAACTCCTAAAGTCGGCGCATACTCAATTGGATCATGCACTTTGGCGGCTCCAAAATGTTGGCGGCACGAGGGCTGGCGTCCCCCAGGACACAGTCCAATCGTCCCGAGATAATGTTACGGACTCCAACAAGCGGCGAATCGAGGCCCATACGAGCCTCGGATGGCGGTCTCCATGGGCATTCAACGCCTAGAGGTCGGAGGATTGAACCTGCAATATCTCAAATAAATGGAGACTTTGATGCAAAGATCCGAAAATGGCAGCATACCGCATGCGGTCCTAAAAATGTCAACGGTTGAAGGGCTCGAATTTCATCATATAGCCGGGATAACAACCGGTAGGGATATATTACGCATCGGTGCAAAAGCGATGCCGTCCTCCCAAATCTTCCGGCGGCTGTTCAAGCCATCCATACTATTTGGGAAGGGAAGTCCGGCAATAACAATCCGGACCCAACCGCCTTCGACGCCGAACACTCGCACAGCGGAGGCCTCTGAGATAACACCCTCCGCTCACGAAATAATGGCGGTTATCGCCCGTGGATGGAACCATTCCTAGCCTACCTAACACGGAACTCCCGAAGACCAAAATGAGGCTCGCTGCATAATCGGCGATCTAAAAGCCTATAAAGTCCATGAGGAGGCTTTATAAGAAAAGCCTCGAGTCCTTCAAGGTGTATCTCCGAAGAGGAAGGCGAAACCTCTGGCTGAAATTCATGCGGATGGGTGGGCACCACCGGCCGGGCCCTTGTAGGCAAGGCCTTCCATCGAGATTTTATTGGCCACGCCGGCGGATCTTGAGACTTAGTCCACGATCGTCGGTTGCCGACTTTTTGCTAACAAAGCCACTACCACCCGCCCTTAAAACTATACCCATCACACGCGTTCGCGGTGCAGGGGGCTTGACATGGTTGGACCTTAAGGGAGGAACCCAAGCAAAAATACCTATTGGTCATGGTGGATAAATTCACCAAATGGATGAGGAAGCAATTAAAGCGGCGAATCCGGACGGTGATAGACTTCATATCGGGGTAGTGCACGTTCGGTGTCCCCAGTATCATCACGATAATGGCACCAACTTCACGGCCGATGAGGTAAATTATGGTGCAAAAACATGGGCATCAAGCTCGATTCGCCTCGATCTATCACCCTCAAACCAGCGGCCGTCGAATGAGCAAATGGTCTAATCATGGCGCATTAAACCCGGACTAGTCCGGTCCCTCAAGGAATCTAACGCCTTTGGGTTGAGAGCTCGACTCCGTACTCTAGGGGCTGCGGACCACGCCGAATCGTACTACGGATTCACCCATTTTTCATTTTGCGCGAAACGTCTTGCCGGACATAATACATGACTCACCTGCGTGCGATGTATGAAGAAAGAAGCGAGCTCGATCGGTAGGACATTTGGGCCTTGGAGGAGGGGCGGCATGGCTTCGTTCCCATTCTATCAACAGCGGCTCGAAGATATCAAAGCGGGGAAATGCGGGCCAAAGCTTATAACGTTGGCGAACTAGTTCTCGCCTCGGGACAAGAAAAAGGACAAACTCAAGCCCAAATGGGAAGGTCCCTTCATCATCGACCAGGTCGACGGTGAACATACCGTCTGAAAGCGCATGGATAACCGACTCGAGCCAAACCCATGGAGCATAGCCCGTCTCGAAGATTCTCGCCCTAAGCGCGGACTCCAAGTTAGTCTCCTTCCTCCAATCCACATTTGCTATTTTGCTGTCTTATTTCTCTCCTTCCTCCTCCTCTTCTTGAAGCCTCTAGAGGCTCGTTTGCCTTTGCAATACTTGGCGCTGTCTCATTATACGGGGCTTCTTTACGAAGCTTATTTATCTGAGCTTCATGCCCAACCATCGTTAAACTTCGCATGTACCTTTTATTCACCATTATATGCATCGATATGACTTAAGTTTTGGCCAAGCTGGGTTGCGGCTCCTGCTTACCCTACGGTTCCGATTGTTCGGCTAGGTGGTAAAGGAGCACCTCTGCGATTATTCTTGTCGGGTCGGCGGATGTGTACCTCGGTAGGTGAAGCGAAAGCTAAGCGTTCTTAAGGGAATATTGATTGGTGGTGAAAGATGATTTTTAATTATTTACCCATCTGCCCCAGATGATTTCACCTTTCATAGCAGCTTTGACATCACTTTAGGGCATGCATCCGCGAAAGGAACCCTTAGCGGAACTATTCTCCCTAGAAGATGTTTCTTACTACCCATGTAATATAACATAACTAGTTGGGCACTTATCGTCTGACAACAATGACCCCTCGCCTTGTCTCAATGCATACCCGGTTCTTATATAACCGAAGGTATTGGACACCTCGAACTATTGGGTCAAAGTGAAGCGAAAAGGTCCGCTATGACAAGCGATCTACAATTGGCTAAAGACATTTTTCATGTCATATTTTTACATAGTCAACTTCGACTCATTGTATTCCTCCTCAATGCCTCTAATAGGCTATCTAATTTACAATCTTGCTGGGAATACTTGGCGGCCAATTCTACTTGGCGTACACTAACTTGGGATCTCCATCCCCGGGCCCCATAGGTCCGACCTACGGTTGGTTTGGGTCACCTTAGTGTCAGCGTCTTTACCATGGCCTAGCCTCCTGGCTCCTTGGGCGGCGATATCTTCCATAGGCCAGGCGCCGCCGTGCTCCTTGAAGCCGCTCTGCAGCTCCCCAATGCCTTGAGCGAGGAGATAGATAGCCACAAGGCCTGGTCGATGCCTTTCATCACTGCGGACTTCGTTAAATGCGGTGGCGCAATGGAAGAAGATCACCCGAAGGCGGGCATCTCCTCCTTAGGATGACTGAGCAAACCTACATACATGTTTATGTTAATCGCCTTCCTCGCGAACTCTTTCAAATTTCGCTCAAGCACTACTGAAAATGCCGGCCAAACCGCCGATTCTCCTTCTGGTCGGACAAGCTGAGCACGAACATCTTTTAGTTCCTCACCCAGCTTGGTGTTGGCATCCTGGAGGTTATTTTCTCTGCCGCACCCTCGTAACCGCGCTCTCACGGCCTTTAGCTGGCGCAAGAAGCTGCTTGTCTGATCGATCGGCGCCATCTGCAATGTTTTTGTCGATTTATACACCCATACACTTCATAAACTATTTATCTTTTTGAGGCGTATATTACTAGAGGGTCTCTGTGGCTCCCCACATGGCGGCTAAGTCGTGCCTCAAGTTGGGCCTTGCACTCTTCAAGCTCTGGGACGATCGGGTACTCTTTTCTGTAGATCCTGCATAACAAATGATCCTTAAATCAGTTATTCTAACTATTTTAAGTCTCGAGACTCTTGGCATACATAATGTCAAATTTCCTTACACGTATGTCCTTTACATACTTGCTCGTAGCTCTGGCTAGACCATCTTGGCGACGAGAGTCTCATCTGCTCTATCGCATCCTCGATCTGGCTATATCTCCCGTGTCGAAGCATGACTTAGAGAGCATAACGCATTGAAAGCAATGCATAAGTGAGGTAATCTTCACACAACCCATGTAATACATAAGGAAAGAGATACATAGTTGGCTTACGATCCAACTTCACAATACATAAATAAACATCCATCATCAGATTACACTCAAGGTCCGACTACGGAACCAAAATAAAAGAAGATACCCCAAATGCTACAGGATCCCGATCGTCCCAGCTGAGCTCCACTACTGATCATCAGGAAAATACACATAAGTAGCGACCACGTTCCTCGTCGAACTCCCATTGAGCTCGGTTCGTCACTGCCAGCATCGCCGGCACTCTGTTTTGGTAGAATCTGTGAGTCACGGGACTCAGCAATCTCACACCGGAGATCAAGACTATTTAAGCTTATAGGAAGGACGAGTAGTGAGGTGGAGCTGCACAGCGACTAGCATATATGGTGGCTACATCAAAAGAGCGAGAGAAAGCAAAACGCAGACGTGAAGCTAGTAGCGATCAAGAAGTGATCTGAACTACTTCGTCAAACATTGCTCCAACACCGTGTTCACTTCCGGACTCCGCAGAAGAGACCATCACGTTACCCGGTTGATGTGTATTTAATTGAGGTCAACGGGTTTTCTACCGGACATTAACAAATTCCCATCGCCTCATAACGGCACGGCTTTGAAAGATAATACCCTGCGGGGTGTCCCAACAACCCATTATAAGCTCTCACGGTCAGCGAAGGATATTCCTTCTCGGGAAGACCCGATCAATCTCGGAATCCGGACTACAAGACATTTCGCAATAAAACAAGACCAAAAAACGCCCGATTGTGCCGACAAATCCCGATAGGAGCTGCACATATCTCGTTCTCGGGGCACATCCGGATGAATCGACCTCTGAGTAAAACCAGCCTCGAGTTGCCCGTGGTGGCCCCATGATCTGCGTTCGGGCCCTTTCGAAGAGCACTGGTGGGGGTTAAAATAAAGATGACCCTCGGGCTCGCGAAAGGGAAAAAGGCTTAGGTGGCAAATGGTAAAACCAATGTTGGGCCTTCTTTGGAGGAGTCTTATTCAAGGAACTGTCAAGGGGTCCCATAAATCACCCAACCGTGTAAGGCAGCGAAATCAAGGAACATAACACCGTTATGGCGGAAACTAGGGTGGCAAAGTGGAACAAAACACGGGTATAAGGCAGCCTTCCACCCTTTACCAAGTATATAGGTGCATTAATTATAGCGAATATATTGTGATATCCCCAACAAGTAAATATGTTCCAACAAGAACAACATCTCCATGTTCAACAAGGAACAAACTTCATCTTCATTTGCTAGGAAAAGGATGGTTAGAGGTGACATGGCAATATGGGTGGCATGATCTAGCAAGTGATGGCTGTAGCATAGGCATAAAGGCGAGAATCTAGCATAGCAAAGATAGAAGTGATTTGAGGGTATGGTCATCTTGCGCAAGGTTCTGGAGTTGTCAGCTTGATCACGTGGCGTTCTCGACAGGTTCCTCATTCATGAACTTCGTCTCGGCTCTACCCAAAGCAGAACACAAACAAAGAACCACAATAAATCACGGTGCAATGCACAAACAACATGATGCAATACATGGCATGTACGAGATGTGATATGCAATGCGTGTATGGCTCCAGTGGAAAATGATGAACCAGGGCATCAACAGCAAACCAAGTATGCCGCTGGAAATAAGTTATTTGGTTGAAATCGATATAAAGATCACGGAATCGGATGCACGTTTGCAAATGACAAGCAAAACAAGAATGGCACAAATCTGCCATTGTGATACCATAGCTAGCAACAGAAATTAAGCTACTGCACCCAAAGCGTACCAACAAAGTATATGGCAGTGATCTACTCAAGATGTGACAAAGATGAACAACGAGCTACGGCTAAATCACATCATATGGTCCAAACAAGCATGGCAAAAGTGCAAAAAAAAATATCGAACTGGACATGGCATAAACAGCATACAATGGCAAGAAAAACATCAGGAACAAATAGAAACCTATTACTCAAAGATAGGCAAATCCTTAATTAAACCAAAAGAATGGATATAGAAACCCAATGTTCAAAACAATCCTTAAAGATTCAAAAATGGCATGGAAAACTTCGGTAGGCATAAGTTAAACATTGAGCTCAAAATAAATCAACATCAAAACATGGCTGAAAATCAGCAAAACATCGGAAGCATTTGAGCTTTCTATTACCAATAGGATCCAAAAATTGGCAAACAAACCCTGGAAAGGATGGCATCCATATTTCAAAACACCATGAAGGACTCAAAATTCATGGATTCCCACATCAATTCATGGAAAAAATACAAAACATGGTGAAACAGCAACATCCAAAGCCCTCTTTCAGCATTTGGCATCAAATAGTCAAAAAAATATGGCAATAATGGAAAATGGATCTATTCAAAAACATTGACCAAATTCATAAGCAACTAACAGGTGCAAAGTTATGTCGTTAAAAGCAAACAAATCACAAGTCTTTAGGCATTTGGGTGGGGAAAGAAAATGTGCAAGATTGAAATGGATCCTTCCGCTTTTGGGCAATCTAAGCGGCTCGCGTATGAGGAAAAAAACACGAAAGGCTTGGGGCGAGGGGGGAGGGAAATCGCCACCCCTGCCAGGATCCGGCCGAGCGGATGGCCCGAGTGGAAGCCAGGCGGGGCAGGCGGCGGCAGGCGGCCGGGCGGCTGGCCGGGTGGCGGAAGCGCGCAGAGGGCAACCTGGGCCACCGCGGCGGCCGGGGGCGCAGCGATGGCGGCGGGACCGACGGAGCTCGGGGGAGCAGCCGGCTGTGACCCTCCGTGGGACCACGCCGCGATGGGCGGCGGTGGCGGGCCCGTGGCGCCCTCTTGACAGGGCAGGCGGGCGTGCCGTCGTCGGGATTTAGTCGATGGCGGGGATGAAGATGGCTAGGGTTTGTCGAATGATTTGGAATGGGGGGTGTATATATAGGCATAGAGGAGCTAGGAGAGTGCAAATGAGGTGCGGTTTTTCCCTGATCGTGATCGAGCGATGGAGAACATGGAAGTGACTTAGATGGTTATTGGACTATTTTGAAGGGGTGTTGGGCTGCAACTTAAAAAGGCCTTTGAGAGTGTGGTTAACCGTTGGAGTACCAAGCAGCTCCAAATGACCGAAACTTGACGGTGGTCTACGGTGGTATACCAAGGCCACTTGACAAACCTCGGTCCATTAGAAAGTTTAGTACCGCTCACGGAAAAAGCGTAAAAGGGGCCGGGAACATAGAGTGCGGATTGCAAAAGCGGACAACGGGAAAAATGCTCGGAATCATGAGGCGAACCGTATGCCAATGAGATGCACATGATGACATGATATGAAATGCATGACATGGACAAAATGCAAAAGAAGAAAAACCCAACCACGGAGGAATATCATAACACAATGCGAAAATGGCAAGAGTTGGAGTTACAAATATGGAAAGTTACATCCGGGGTGTTACAAGACTCCACCACTACAAGAGGATCTCGTCCGAGATCTAGGGTGAAAGAACTCCGGATGTTTGGAGCGGAGGTGATCCTCGCTCCCGGTGGCTTCTCGGTTGGAATGGTGTGACCACTTCACTTTCAGGAATTTGATTGACTTGTTGCGAGTCTTGCGCTCGGTTTCTTCAAGAATAGCAAAGGGGTGCTCATGATAAGAGATCTTCTTGAAGGTCAATTTCTTGAAGTTGATAGTGCTTCGAAGTCTTGAAGCACTTGCGAAGGCTGTGACCGTGAAACACATCATGCGTTCGCGAAGTTGGGGAGCTCAAGTTGATAGGCGAGATCGCCTCTTTTGCCAATGATCTTGAAAGGACCCCGTATCTGGGAGCTTCCCTTTGATACCGGCGGACGAGTGCCTTTCATTGGAGAGGCGTGAGGTAGACATGGTCTCCGATTTCAAAAGCCACATCCACGGTGCTTGTCATCATAATAGCTCTTACGCGCGATTCGGCGGCTTTGAGATTTTCACGAATGACTTTGACATTTCTTATCTCGTGATCAAGTCATTGCCAAAGTTGGCGTTCATCATCTCGGACCAATTGAGAGATCGGAACTTTACGCCATAGAGAATTTCGAATGGGGCCTTGCGAACTTCCTGGAAGCTGTTGTTGTAGGAGAACTCGACATATGGAAGACAATCTTCCACTTCATCGAAGAAATGACACAACCCGAGCATATCTTCAAGTTTGATTAACTTCCTCGACTTGGCCACTTGTTTGAGGATGGAAAGCTTCTTTGAAGCAGAATTTGGTGCCCATGGCCTTGAAAAAATCCCAAACTTGGAGGTAAAGATGCTGCCGTCGAAGAGATCCTTGTGGAATGCCGTGCAAGGAGACAATCCAGGTGTAAGCTACAACGAGCTCTTGTGATAGATTCTTTGATAGGAAGAAAATGAGCCACTTTAAACTTTCAATGACAACGAAGATAGCATCATTTCCACGCTTGGACTTCCATGGAAGTCCATTTCAATATGATCAAACTTCCATTCGGAATAGCAAGAGGTTGGAGGAGACCGGTGGTGCGTTGGTGTTCCTTTCACTCTTGCAGACATCACATTCATTCACGAATTGAGCAATTTCTGTTCATTCGGTCCTTCTGCCTTGAGGTCTGGTACATCTTCGTACTTCCGGGATGAATGGATAGAAGTGAATTTGCCTGTTCATAATGACTTTCGTAGATCACCCTTAGGAACCACAATCCGGTCCTCAAAGAAAAGTATCTTTGTCATCAATGTGGAAGCACTTATACTTGGAAATGCCCTTGTCGATACCACGTTTCACCTTTTTCACCATGGTATCCAGAAGTTGAGCCTCACATCTGATCTTCCAAAGTAGGAGAACTATGAGGTTGGCAAAGCCTTGAGAACAACTTGAAGATTCAGCTGGAAAGCTTCACGGAGATCCGGTTGGAAGGGCTTGAGGATTAAACTTTGCAATAAGCCTTCTGCTCAAAGCATCTGCAATGACATTGGCCTTGCGGAGTATATTCAATACTTGGGTTGTACTCTTGAATCATTTCGACCCATCAGTCACTTGAGGTTGAGGTTGGGTTGAGTAAAGATATAATTGAGGCTCTTGTGATCGGTGAAAATGTCCACTTTCCTTCCCAACAAGAGATGTCTCCATGTTATCAATGCATGGACAACGCCCAACTCAAGATCGTGAGTGGGGTAGTTCTTTTAGTTGGCTTCAGGTGGCGAGAGGTATAGGCCACAACTCTCTTCTCTTGCATTAACACACACGAGACCTTGAAGAAGCATCACGAAAACTTGAATGGCTTGGATTCATCGGGAGGAGTCAAGGCAGGAGCTGTGGAGTTTCTCTTTGAAGTATTGAAACAACGTCACACTCGGGAGACGGACATATTTCACATGCTTGGAGGAGGTTGGGAAAGAGGCTTTGCAATCTTGGAGAAGTTCTCCAGAATCTTGCAATAGCTTGCAAGACCAAGAAAACTGGGTGCTTGACGATACGAGGAGGTTCCCAATTCAAAGTGCAGACACCTTCTGGGATTAACAGCGATGCCCTTGGCGAGATGATATGACCAAGATAAACACTTCATCAAGCCAAAATTCACATTTGGAGAACTTAGCATAAATTGATACTCTCGAGCTTGTCTAGCACCAATGCAAATGTTTGGCATGATCCTTCTTATTCTTGGAGAAGACAAAATATCATCAGATAGACCAAGGCGAATTCATTGGTGTAGGGGTTGAAGATGAAGTTCATCATCAGAAGAATGTTGGAGGAGCATTGACAAGGCGAAAGACATGACGGTATATTCATAAGAACCAAAGCTTTTAAGATCTGTCTTGGGAATATCTTGTTCACGAATCTGAATCGATGATAACCCATAGGAAGGTCAAGCTTGGAGAACACTTTAGCACCTTTGAGTTGCTCGAAAAGCTCATTGATGTTGGGAAGTGGATACTTGTTCTTGATAGTCTTCTTATTCAATGGGGATGTCGGCAAAAGTCGGTCCGTGCCATCCTTCTACAAAAAGAACACCACAACCCCAAGGAGATGAACTCGGTCGATAAACCCAGGCGCTCTTGTTCATCAAGCTGCTTCTTCAATTCCTTACTCATTAGGTCCAAGCTTGTATGGGCGCTTGCAAGCGGGTTGATGCGGGCTCAAGATCGATTGAACTCAAGGGCGGTGAGGAGGCAGGAAGCTCTTACGGAAAGACATCTTGGTACTCTAAGCATTTGGAATTGAGAGATAGCATCAATTGCCCTTCTCATTGAGAAAAACAACCGAATGGTTTCATCAACGGCATAGATGATCACATCATTAGAAGAGTGAGTCAATTGAATTTCAAGCAGCAAATCAAAATGAGCTTTGTCTTTGAAAACCGATCCATCCAGAATAAGATCAATATCCAGTCACCGGGACAATTGGTTTAGCAAAATCTATAATCGCCCATCTTGATAGACATTGGAACCAACAAACTAGAACTCATGTGCTTGGGGAAACAATTGCTAAGGGTCTATCCAAAAATTCGAGTGAAATCATGCGCAAAGGGTCTTGACATGAAACAATGCGATGCACGGTATCAAATAAGACTTTTGGGGAATATCTTGCGAAGATTACCCATTATCACATCGTGATTCCTCCTGAGCTGCATTCATCATATTACCTTGGCATGCTTTGGATTATGTTGACCCTTTGCATTCTGGAAGATTTCCACGGGAGGAGGGGAAAGCGCCTTTGGTTGAACACTTGTTACATAGTGACCTTTGGGACACTTGTTGCAAGTCACCTCGAGGCGGGCGGTGGTAAGGGCATTGACCTTGGAGCTTGAAATTTGACTTACGTGGTGGGGTTGGGGGGTGGGAAGATCCCGACCACAAGTTCTTCTGGGATAAGGTGACGGAGGAGGAGGAAGGTAGAACCTCTGTTAGCTGCCCTTGAGAGGAAGAAGAAGAGGCTGCATCCTGATTCTCTTTGAAGCCTCACATTTGAGCTGGGCAGCTTCTTGCTTGATGCCATGTTGTAGAATTCATCATACTTTTAAACTCAAAAAGCACAAGAGCTAATTCAGATCTTCTCAGACCACCTCTGAATTGATAGATCATACTCTTTTCATCGGGGCGTCTTGCTTAGCAAAGCGGCGAGTTTACGGAACTGGATATTGTATTGATACCAGACATGTTGCCTTGCTTGAGATTGCGGAACTCCTTTGCTCTCAACAACACGAATGTGGTGAGCTCCGAAATCTCGGGGAACTCATCCCGGAATGACGACCTCCTCTGGAATCTTTGTATTCTTTTACCACTCGGCACTTGGTCCTTGAGTTGAAGCGATGCAAACTTGACAAAGTCCTCGGGTCGACATTGCTACATTCAAAATGTTTCAGATGTCCACAAGCCAATCGTCGTCTGGCCTCGACCGAAAGAAAACGGCTGATTAGCGAGGCCCCGAGGGTAGCAAAGTGGGCTGGTTGTTGCCTTGCCTTGATTTCCTTGACTGCCTTGCCCTTATGCGCTCTTGCAAGAGCTGCAAAATCATCGAGCATTGGCATTGGTGGCTGCCATGATGCTTGCCGGCCTCGGGAGGGGAGGTGGAAGTGGAGGTTGTGATTCCCTTCATTCGTTCGGATTGGGCGTTGGGGAGCCATCTGAAGAGGGTGACATCCGTTAGCACTTGATAGCAGAAGACAAGTTGAATCAACGGATAGAAATTGCAACATATAGTCTTCACAATAAACATTAAACAAGGATGAAAATGAATTCCAAAGTTAACATCACCGTCCATTAAGGTGAAGCCACTTGATTAAAGGTTGATGAAAAAAAATAAAAGGTAAGGCGGAACAAATAAGTGGTAAGGATTACCCAATCACAAACCAAATATCTCGGGAAGAAATGCTAAGAGCTACTGAATCCCACCTATAAACTCCAAACTTTACGGTTTGCAATCGGTGTTGGGGATAAAAGGGACACAAATATATCACCCAAACTAACAATACCTAGATCCTGTATCCATCCGTCAACACATAACCAAGAAACCCCGAAATCGTGTACCTCGACCTTGAAAAGCATCCGTTATCAGTCGGCAATACTCGAGCTAGGATCTTTTTATGGGGTTATCTCACAACAACTGCACAAAAGAGATTTGATGTCGGCCAAAACTCGGTATTCAGAACTGCCGATAAAATTGTGGCGACAACACCTCGAATCAACTCCCGGGACACTACAACCCTAAATGTCGGGAGGCACCAAGAACAATGTTCTCGTCACAAAACCATCGAACGATTCCAAATACCAGCGTGATCCTAAAAAAATTTAGTGAAATTTGAGGAGAGGAGTCAAAACTTCCGTCGGGAGACCTCACGGGAGCGAAGGGGTGGGGAGTAAAAAAATCCTACTCTCCGATATATAAATCCTAAGACTCAAAACATTTTGTTCTAGACTCAACAACGCCAACAAACAAAAGTAGGGGCTCCTAAGTGGGGAAGGCTCGATACCAACTTTAACGCCCTCGATGCGGCTATATCTCCCGTGTCAAAGCACGACTTAGAGCATAACCGCATTGAAAGCAATGCATAAGTGAGGTAATCTTCACACAACCATTAATACATAAGGGAAAAGATACATGTTGGCTTCATCCCACTTCCACAATACATAAATAAACATCCATCATCGATTACACTCAGGTCCGACTAGGAACCAAAATAAAAAGATACCCTAAATTAACGGATCGTCCCAAGCTAGCTCCCTCGATCTGGGAAAAGACACATAAGGACCACGGGTTTTCTACCGGACATTAACAAATTCCATCGCCTCTCGGGGGCCCGGCTTTGAAGATAATACCCGGGTGTCCCAACAATTTAAGCTCTCACGGTGGAAAGGATATTCCTTCTGGGAAGACCGATCAATCTCGGAATCCCGGACTACAAGACATTTGGCAATAAAACAAGACCAGCAAAGCCCCCGATTGTGCCGACAAATCCCGATGGGTGCACATATCTGTTCTCGGGGCACATCGGATAGGTATCTGAGAAAAACCAGCCCTCGAGTTGTCCGTGGTGGCCCCGATCTGGGTTCCCGCCTTTCGAAGGACACGGGGGGGGGTTAAAATAAAGATGACCCCGGGCTGGGAAAAAAAACAGGTGGCAAATGGTAAAACCAATGTTGGGCCTTCTTTGGAGGAGTCTTATTCAAAGCGAACTGTCAAGGGTCCCCATAAAACCCACGGTTAAGGAGCGAAATCAAGGAACATAACACGGTATGGAAACTAGGGTGGCAAAGTGGAACAAAACACCATAAGGCGAGCCTTCCACCCTTTACAAGTATATAGGTGCATTAATTATAGCGATATATTGTGATATCCCCAACAAGTAAACATGTTCCACAGGAACAACATCTCCATGTTCAACAAGGAACAAACTTCATCTTCCCAACACAGCTATAAGAAGGGGTGACAAAGCGGTAACATAGCCAATCACGGTTTGCTAGGAAAGGATGGTTAGGGGCTGACATGGCAATATGGGTGGCATGATTGCAAGTGATAGGCATCGTGCATAGGCATAGCAAAAGCGAGCATCTAGCATAGCAAAGATAGAAGTGATTTCGGTATGGTCATCTTGCCAAGGTTCTCAAAGTTGTAAAGCTTGATCCTCTAAGCGTTCTCAACAGGTTCCTCGTTCACGAACTCGTCTCCCGGCTCTACCCAAACAAGAACACAAACAAAGGAACCACAATAAATCCGTGCAATGCACAAGCAACATGATGCAAACATGGCATGATATCAGATGTGATATGCAATGGTATCGGCGCTCGGAAGGAAAATGATGAACCAGGCATCAACGGCAAACCAAGTATGCGCTGGAAAATGAGATGATTTGGTTGAAATCGATATAAAGATCACGGAATCGGATGCGGTTTGCAAATGACAAGCAAAACAAGAATGGCACAAATCGCCATTAACAGCATGATATAGGGCAACAAGAAATTAAGCTCCACCCAACGTACCAACAAAGAATATGGCGGATCTACTCAAGATGCTTGACAAAAGATGAACACTGAGCTGGCTAAATCACATCATAACAGGTCCAAACAAGCATGGCAAAAGTGCAAAAAAATATCGAAATTTGGACATGGCAAAACAGATGGGCAATGTTGAAGCAAGAAAACAACATGCTACAGGAACTTATAATAGCAAAACAAGGCATGGCGAATCTACTCAAAGCATAGAACAAAAGTCCCTTCTTACCATAAGCCAAAAGGATCAAAAAATAGTAACACCCATGTCAATATAGCAAGTTTAATTAAGATTACAACATGGCATGGCAAAAACAGATAACAAGTAGGCATGTTTAAGAGCTCAAAGCACTCACAAGCCTTTCATGATAAAATAAGCATACATACATCAAGAAGACATGGCATAGAAGACCATGGCAAGAACAACATCAAGCATACGGATCAACCACAACAATTGGCAAAATTGAATAACATGTAAACAATGCGGGAAACATTTTATAGCAAAAGTAGACTCGATTGACTCAAGCTATGGCACTCCATAATTGCAAACAAAGGCATGGATGGATAGAGCATAACCATATGTTCAAAACATCCTTACTGAAGTATCTCAAAATATGCATGGATCTCTCGGTAGCATCAAGTTAACATGACATCAAAATATCACAAAGCAGAGCTGAAATCAGCAACATCAGGAAGCCTACTTTGCATGCTTGTGCTAGTCACCACATAGATCACAAAAATACATGGCATACACCCTGGAAAATGGCATGGCATATTACAAAACACATGTAAGACTCAAATTCATAGGATGCACACATCAATCATGGAAAAAATGACAAAAGTGCATGTTACATTAGAAAGCGAAACTAACATCACATAGCCCTCTTCTAACAGCATTTCGGTCATTAAGATGAGCTCAAATGAAAATGATGCAATGAGATGAAATGATCTACTCTTGAGACAAACATTTTGACATATTATAATTACTCACGAAAGCGAGACTACAGGTGCAAAGTTATGATCGTTGAAAATGCCACAAATCATCACGGAATTAAACAGGCGATTTTGGGGGGGAGAAAGTCAACCCGTCGGCTAGATCGATCGGATCCCGATCCAGCTGGGACAGCTGCGGCTCCGAGCGGGAGGAAGGGCAGGCGGGGATGGCGGATCGGCGGCCTCGCCGGATCCGGCGCGGCGGATGCGAGTCTGAGCGGCAGGCCGGAGCAGGCGGCGCGGGGCAGGCAGGCGGACATCGCCCAGCGAGCAGAGAGCGGAGGCGCGGGCACCGCGGCTGAGCCGCTTGAGGCCCAGGCGCCAGGTGGGGGCAAGCGCGGCGGACTTCGGGAGGACTGGGCTGGGAGGCAGCAGACTGGCGACCCTCCAGCGGGCAGCGTGCGGTGGTGGCCAGGGAGGCCACGTGGCCCCGGTTGGCCAGGGAAGTGGGGCGTCGTGTCCGTCGTCGAGGATTTAATCCGTGTGAGGGGGATGAAGATGGCTAGGGTTTGTCACGTGATTTGGAATGGGGGGTGTATATATAGGCATAGAGGAGCTAGGAGAGTTCAAATGAGGTGCGGTTTCGCCCACGATCGTGATCGAGCGACGGAGAACATGGAAGTGACTTAGATGGGTTATTGGACTATTTTGAAGGGGTGTTGGGCTGCAACTTAAAGAGGCCTTTGCTGAAGTCACGGTTAACCGTTGGAGTACCAACGAGCTCCAAATGACCGAAACTTGACGGTGGTCTACTGATGGTATACCAAGGCCACTTGACAAACCTCGGTCCATTCGAGAAAGTTTAGTACCCGCTCACGGAAAAAGCGTAAAAGGGGCCGGGGAACATAAAGTGCGGATTGCAAAGCGGACAACGGGAAAAATGCTCGGAATCATGGAGGCGAACCATATGCAAATGAGATGCACATGATGACATGATATGAAATGCATGACATGGACAAAATGCAAAAGAACAAAAACCCAACCACGGAGGAATATCATAACACAATGCGAAAATGGCAAGAGTTGGAGTTACAAATATGGAAAGTTACATCCGGGTGTTCTGACATCTTCAAATTGAAGGCATTCAAGGCCTCTTGGGAGAAACATGCGTCCGAAGAACTGTCGGCGCTTGTGATTCAAAGCGCTCTCCACCTTAGGTTGGTGGCGGACATTCAGCGGCATCCTCTGTCGGAGGAGCATCCAAGCGTCGCCTCGTGTTTGCCTCAGCTTACGGACCCGACTTTGGAGCATCGGCGGCGGAGGTTGATTAGCAACCTCTCCGGACTCGATCCGGCGGCGCTCTTTTCTGAAAAAGCGTTAGCGTTAATCGCCTTCTAGGAATCAATCCTAGGAACATGGTGACGAGCCATACCGTTCGGCGGAGTTTCGATCCGGACCGCCTCCTTTTATCTTGAGGCGTCTTGCCCTTGTTGGCCAGCCGTCGCGAGCTCGGCTTCCTGCCTGAAGGTACCCCTGCGAACCACCATTGGTATCTGGTGATCAAGAAATAAGCATGGATGGGTCATTATCGAATATTGGGACCTTGGTCTCGATTACTGTGATAGCACAAAGCATTGTCGATGCTAAGTTGGTGGAATACCCGTCGATCAACTCCACCTTTATATCAGATCCTCTTGAGGCGGATCGAGGATTGGATC